>QFET01012655.1:0-30025 GCA_003316355.1 Tuber calosporum
GCGTCTCTGGGTCGTGCCAGGCCATGCAGGAATGGGGGGGGTGGTAAGAGAGGTGGGAGGAGGGGTGAGTGTGATACGGTGGACCAAGTCACAAAGCTCGGAGTGGATTGAGGCGAGGCTGGGGTTCAGAGGATCTGATGTAGGGAAGGATAGTGTAAGCCTGCACTGAGAAGTGTGACCGCTTCGGAAAGAGAGTCAAGCAGGGCGCCAGTGACAGAAATTGCACGAAGGGTGCCGTATATGAGCGGGATTAAGGTAATCTCTCCAGTGGAGAGGTCATTGAGGCCAGTGCGGGAAAGGGTGGGGACCTGAGAGGATGCAAGGTTGATAACTTCCTTGGTCTCGTCAAGGAAGGAGGTGAGCAAACTGTTGTGGGGGGGATATCTACTGTGGAGCCAGTGGCTGAGGGGGTGCAGGAGCAACAGCGAAAAGAGGGGGACGAGGGGGACCTGCTTGCGCCGTGAACCGGCCTAGGGTACGCAAGGACCTAAGTGAGGAAAGGTGTAGGTGGTATCCTGGAAACTGGGTACACTTTTGACGTGGTGGTGCATAATGTAGGGGCAGGAAAATATGAGAAGCGAAGTGTTGCTATCAACCTGCCTCTGTGACTCTCCTTATATCGACGCTCTTCCCACAACCCTAACCTTAGTGACCTTACTATGAGTTACCTCCTTACTATAACTTCAGTGTTAGTCTTAGTATATAACCATCCTATGAATCTTATCTTGACTCATAGTATACATTCTCCATACTATCCAATTCCAATAATAGGTACTGTGTGCTAATCGCGTCACATGTGTGAAGACTCGGTCTCATCCTTTTTGTCAGGTGCACAAGTGATAACATCATATGACCTCACAATCGTGAGTCATGAAATCATAAACATAAATCCAATCAAATATCATAATTATAAATGATCTCACAAATCGCCAGTTATGTGAAACATTCCCTATTACTAAGTCACGATTTGTGACATTCATAGTGAGTTATATTATGAAATCTAGCAGCTAACCCGCCTGTGTCAACTGTAAAACATTCTAACTCTAATCACAACTTATAATACCAGTCATGTGACTCAAAGTGGTCACTTGTGCGAAACCTATTACTCATAATGTCAGGCATGTACAAAACTCATTACATGGTATTAGTAAAATTATGTGTATTGGCACAATCTTATAGCATGAGTACGAAAATACAACACAGTATTAAGTGTATACTATGTGCATGCTTGTATGAGGAGTATTGTAGTATGAAGGTAGATTGGTAGTAGTTCTCATCCTTAATTAACTAAATAAAGTAGGTTGCAACCAAATATTTATACAGGTGCGTATCCTCCATATACTCTGTAAGAAAATAGGAGAAACATTGTAAAAAATATAGGTGAGAACATGTTTGACTATGAAAAACTACAAACGAACTCCTATTAAAATATGAGTAATCTTCAATGGTGGTCGCGAAATAAACGGAGAGGTAACAATGTGATACTTGACCAGTAAAAGATCTCCATACATGGAAAGTTAACCAACAAATTCTGCACATAAAATAAGAAATGTACGCATTAATCCACAATCATTATCATGAAATATAACCGAAAATATAATATACTCTAGTTGTAGAAATGTCTATAGTTTTCCTGAGTAAACTAAAAATAACCAAGCAGAGACATAAACCATATTACTATAAGAAATATACATATGAAACAAATTTAAGAATTACAACACTTCCTTTGATTATCTACAGCCCAACAATCTCACCATCTGCTCATATGCTGGTTTGGCAAGTATCTTGTTACAAATGTAGGCAAAGTTATCTTATGATGTAACCATCTCAAGTGTGAAACAAAAGTTATCGATCGCTCCTCGTATATTATGAAAATGGATATCGATATGTTTTATTCATTGATTGAGTTGATACTTGATTGTCAGAAAGTTCGCTCTGATATTGTGGCATGTAAAGCCACCAGTTTTTTAAGTCAGATGTAACAGAGACCTTTGATTAACAATTGGATTTGCATTCCTGCAAGGGACATAGCTACATAATCCGGTTCTGTAATAAATTTTGCACTCGAGGCTAGTTTCTTTGACTGCCGGAATATCCAGGCCTTGTTACAACGTATAACATAACCTGGGAAGGAGTGGCGGGTATTAAGACTAACTGCAAAGTCCGCATCCATATAGGTATACCTTATGTTTGTACTTATAAAAGGGTAGAAAAGTCAAATATCTTTTGTACCGAGAATGTACTGAAGGATGTGTTTAGTGGCCTTTGATTGGATTTCGGTCATGCTGGAAGAAAATTGTGAGGAAAAGGATATTCTGTACACCGGATCGGGTCTGGTACCAGTCGTAAGGTACATAAGTGATCCTATTTTCGTTTGCTATATAGACATGTCTGGTATTTGTTCATCCACTGTCCCTTTCTATAGTTGAATGCCTCAGGGTAAGGGTGTAGAGACTAACTGTGAGCTTTCCAGAGCATATTGCTCGAGGACTGAGTTGATCAATCGTTGCTAGGTAAGATGTATCCCATCTGTTGTATAGTTGAAGTGTATCCCAAGTAGGATTGTAGCTACACCTAAGTCCGTAATCTCAAATGCCGTTTACAGGGCTTTGATAAGAGAAGTAGCTTGAGGGGTATTGGCTGAGTACATCATGATATCATCAACGTCAGCCTACAGGTATATGTGGTGTTTACCAAGATCAAACATGCATGCGTCAAGGGCTGATGTCCGGAAACCTTGGGAGGTTAAGTATCAAGCGAGGAGACCATATTATTCATTCGCAGATTGCTTAAGTCGGTAAAGGCATTGATTAAGCCGCCTTACTATAACTCCTTTACTCAACCCAGGTAACTGTCATATGTAGACTTCTTCATATAACTCACCATAAAGAGATGCAGATTTTAGATCGAATTGCTGTGGTGCCAATTGTTTTTTAGCACATATTGCAAGGACAAAGTGGAGTGATTAATCCTGGATAACTGGAGTGAAAGTATCTTCAAAGTCAAAAGCCAGTACTTGTTTGAATTCTTTGGCACAGCCCTTGCAGGGTACTATTCCAATGTACCATAAGCATTTCATTAGTTTTAAAGACCGATTTACTGTCAATAATCTTGCGTCCTGTAGGTTTATCTACATTATAGAAAGTACCACTTTTCTCTAGTGCCTTGATTTCCTCGTCCATTGTGTAGGTCCATTGTTCGTTGAGCAAGCTATTGACAGCTTGTGTGTAGGTTTTAGGATCCTGGTCAGATGGTACATTGATATTTCTGCCAAAGTATCTTGGTGGGTGAACAGTTTGGCCAGATGTGGTCCGTATCTCAGGAGGATTTTTCGGTTGTGCATCTTGTATAAAGAGTTTCCAGTGATTCTTCTGGGGTTTGGGTATGGTCATAATCTTCAGGATGTTCAGGTTGTGGAGGTAGATGTACTTCGAAGGTTAATAGGTTTCTAATGAGGGTGCAGGTTCCTTGAGATCAAGCAGTATTATTGTCTTGGTTGTTCAGTGCAGCTAACACATTTCTAAGATCTTGTGTAATTTTAGTATATATATACGGTGAATCTTACTAGATCAAGTATATCCAATACAGTATCCTTCTATGGCCCGGGGCTGTAATGTTGTTCCTGGTTTTCTGGTCTCCTCAGATATATATTGATAAAGCATTTGGTTCTGCTTGGGCATAGGTGATTTACTAACTGTTTCTTATTGTAGAGAGATACAAAGGGTCTTAGTTTTCCTATAGATCGGTTAGCGAGGATGTTTAGGAGGTATACAGTTGTTGTAACTGCTTCAGCCCTTAAATGCTTTGTAAGACCTTCCAACATAGAGTATGTAAATGTGATAATGGTCCTATTGTACCGTTCGGCAACGCCATTAGATTCATGAGACTAAGGAGGTATTTTATCATGTATGATTCCCAGTTTTTCAAACATGGTTGTCATATCTTTGTTGACATATTCTCATCCATTGTGGGTCCAGAATTGCTTAATAGTAGTGTTGTCTGGGGTGTGTCTTTCTTTGATGAATTGGTTGAAAACTAACACGGTATCGGATTTGGCCTAAAGAGGATAAAACTAGGTATACATTGTACAATCATCAATGAAGGTAACATAGTACCAGGAGTTTCCGTAGAAGGGGTTATAGAATTTCCCACTCAGATCAGAGTGGATTAACACATAGGGACTTTGACATCTGTTTGCTATAGATTCAGGTTTGTGTTTTGTTGTTTTGTACATAATACAGGTTTCACACTGCCAGTATTTCGGGTCTTCAGAGATTGTTGGATTGTCTGTGTAGTTGGCACTTTTGAGGTAGGATGGTGATGGATGTCCAAAGGCTTCATGCCACTGTTGGTAAGTCATCTTATTCGCCACTGCTTTCTCTTCTTGCACAATATAATCTTGACTGTCAAGCTTTCTCCATTTTAATTGTCTTTTATTCTCCCTGTATCCAAACATATCTCCCCCTTTACTATGCAAAGAAAAACTATTACCCAAAGGAACAATAGTTCACTATGACCACAAGTTAGTTTGACTCAACTTCAGAACTCAAAGAACATGTTTAAGGAATACAGGGGCTACATGACCGTTTGAAGTTTTGGCCATGAGCTTGACTGTTCCTCAGCTACATAATTCTATTACCAAATTATTGCCTAGCTTAACAGTTCTTGTACTTAATTCAAAGGTGATAGGAAGGTCTAGGTTACTTGTCATGTGTTAGCTTGTACCTGTATCGATTACCCAGTTATGTAGGTGAGCAGTCTTTTGCGTAGAGAGGAGAGATGTACATGTACTGACCAATTCAGAAATATCTCCTTTGCCGAATTTAGCTGAACTAACCGAGTTCTTTTCCTTCTTCTTCTGGTTGACGCCCTTGAGTTTATTACACTCGTTCCGGTATGTCCCTCAGCGCTAGCAGTGGGATAATGCTTCTTGCATTAGGTACATTCTTTGGAAGTGGTCGCATGTTTCCATGCAGGTTCCCTTCTTTTTCCTTTGACATCAACGCTTTTATTAGCTTTGTTATCCTCAGGGCTCTCCATGGGTCTCATGTCCAACAACTGCTTATAGTCATGATTATAGGTTAGGTCCTCCTTGGTTTGGAGGTTACCGATGATGTTACTCATCGTATCGGGGAGTGGGCGGAGAAGAACTGCTGCTTTAGATTCCGGTGACTCGAATACTTATGTGAATATAAATCGTAGAGCATATAGGCCATTAGCAGAGAAGGTGGAGGAACGATGTTGCGTTCAATTCTATAGGATATTGTACTTAGTGATATGGTCTGCAATAGGTTTACAAGTATTGTACTTGGTATCAAGAACATCGTTGAATTCCAGGTAAAAATAAGTGATGTTTTCTCAATCGAATTTATCTAGGAAGGCTTTCCAGATAGCTGAGGGTGTTTTGTGGCTGGCCAACAAAATTAGCCATTGGGGGTCAATCATTTCAAGGAACTAGGCCGTGGCCCATTGGTAGCGATCATGAAATTCATCTATTCTCTCTGAGTTATTATTTCCATCTTACTCCTCTTCTGCTTCAGGCAGAGTTTCCTTTTCTGTTACGAGGTCATGGCAGTTGTATCGAGTAAGGACATATTCCGTGATATCCCAACAGGTCTGGTAGTTAACAGGGCTAGTGAACTTTGGGATTGAGCTCAATTTGTAACTGGGTAGCCAACTATGTTTGGAGTTATTGGTATAAGATCTGGCGTTTAGTGCAGAAATTTCTGTTGGAGAAGGAGAAGAAACTGTGGTTTCTGCCGTGGCTATTTTTACTCAGTTAAGGCAAAGTGACTTAGGTTGCAAAGTACAGGTACTTTGCTTTGCACTTGCAAGTAGTTATAGTTGGAAAAAAAGCACCGCCATAAGAACTCTGTTTTAAGAAAGCTGAAAACCATGATTTTATCAAGAAGTGCCAAGACCTTTTCGTATGAATTTGCAAAGAATGTTTCGCCAAGAATGATATGTTTCGAGTGATGTTTTCATTTCTAAGGAAAATATTTGATGTTACACGAAAGATTTTTCAGTGAAAGTGTGTTGTTTTGTTTCAGAAGGAATTTGTTTCGTGATAAAAATTGATAGCGTGTAAGTGTAAGTCGTACAGCTCTGAATTTACCAGACTCATAACCTATTAAAATTGTTTGTATTGGTATAAACTTATAGCATGAGTACCAAAATACGCTACAGTATTAAGAGTCTAATATATACATACTTGTATGAGGAGTATTGTAGTATGAAGGTAGATTGGTAGTAGTTCTCGTCCTTAATTAACTAAATAAAGTAGGTGGCAACCAGCTATTTATACTGGTGAGTATCCTCCCTGTACTCAGTAACAAAATAGGCAAAACATTTTAAAAAACATTAGTGCGAACATGTTTGACCATGAAAAACTACCAAGGAAATTCCAATAAAATATGCGTAATCTGAAGTGTTGTGCGCGAAATAAACGGAAAGATAACAAATTATTTATGACCAGTAAAAGGTCACTTAACATCGAAAGTTAAGCGAAAAATCCCACACATAAAATAAGAAATGTACGCATTGATCCTTAATAATTATCATGAACTATAACCCAAAATATAATATAGTGTAGCTGTAGTAATGTCCGTAATTTTTCTAAGTATACTAGAAATAACCAACCAGAGTCATAAACAATATTACCATAGGAAATATACATATAAAACGAATTTAAGAATTTGAACATGTATGACTCACAAGTGTAAGTCATGCATATGATCCACCACTTACAATATAACAATGTTTGCACTAGTGTGCATGATGTGAAACCACATGACTCTTATGGAGTCATAGTGTGAAATATCAAACCCTTGTGACTCATCACTATGAGTCATGTGAAAACCTGCCTTAATTAGTTACCTAATTGTAACTAGTTGTTTGATTTGTTGTATGGCCAGCGAAAATGATGGCAAGGGAATGGTACACTTTGTCAGGTCCTGGCAGGACTGAAGATCTACCTGCCAGAAGTGCGGTATGCACCTTATTGATCTGGCATTGATCACAACAGCGGCAGTAAGGTATGAAGTCCTGGCGCATCTGAGGCTACTCGAAGAAACGAGCGTGATACTTGTAGTGCTTGTGAGCTGAGAAGTGTCCTAGGCTTTCATGAAGGGTTTTAAGGATGAATTCCTAAAGGGATACCCACTTTCTAATGGTCCCACTAGGATATAGATGTTAGAATAGCTGTTGGTATTGTCAGCTATGAGGAGGCCCTCCTGGATCCATAGGGTATTTTGTCAGTAGTCTCCAGGACTTGCCAGAAAAGAGTGGTATTGTGGAGAGCTTCTATAACAGCTTTGGCTTAATTTCCCTATGAGGGATGAGTGGTAGGTACCAAGAAAGGTCTTGGCCTTGTCAGTTCTTGTTGTATTCGGGAAAGCATTAGGATCATGGTAGTGTGGTATAGAAAATTACGATACTGGTGAAGCCGGATGTGGGGAGGCTGGAGTTAACATCTCTCCAAGTATGGCATATTGGTATCCGGGAGAGGGTAGGGATATGGAGCTATCATTCAACGGAGGAGGGCTACTGTGCATTGTTGTATCAGATGTTTCTTCTGCTTGTTTTGCTTGGTTTCGCTTTCCAGGGTCCTTGGGGAAATGTCTATTCACTTCCTTAGTGTCTCTTTGTGTAATGCTCTGGTCATCATAGCAGGCACTCCAACTGAGTGCAGAGTGGCTTCATTACTCTCTAAGCTGGTGAACGTTCAAGGTAGCTTTATCTCCCCTAGGGTTGCCTTTCTGGATACTGCTAGAGTTGCTTCAAGCACTAATCTTGCCCTTTCTGAAGTGAGTAACAGTATTTGCTGCTATCTCTTGGGTTCCTAAGTAGTATGGGCAGGAATGATAGATAGATTTGCGAGGAGTGAGGAATTGAGAGTGATATTTTTCTTTAATAGTATCTATTTCGCTGTCGGAATATAGACCATAGTATGTGGAAGAAGTATAGTTAGTTGGAATATGGTTCGTGTTGTATTTTTGAAGATCTGAATTTACAAAGGTGAAGTTCTCTAGTATTATATCTTGAGGCCCGGACTCGCTTTCTTGAACTATTGATAGATAGTCTGCCTGAAAATTCCCAACTTTAGGCATGTATTCTATTTTAAAATCAAGCAGCTAAGATGCATCTTCCATCTGTGCTACTGGTCATGGAAATTCTTCTGTTTTATAAGCTTAATAAGACTCTCATGGTTGGTGACTATGAATAACTTTGTGTGGGACAACAGGTGGGGGAAGGCTAGTACAGCTTGAACCATTGCAAGCGCTTCCTGTTGTTAGGTGGGGTAGTCAATCTGGGAGGCTGAGGTTTCCTGACATGGAATGCTGCCAGGCTGGCTGTATCTCTGGTTGGCCCTTAGCCTATCCTAGCGCCACTGCTGGTAGGAGATATATCGTCCAATACCCAGATTGGTTAAGGGTTGGTACAGTTAATAGGTGTAAGAAATGGATGAATTTTCACTCCCTTTTACACTACCTGAAAGGTTGCTTCCTGCAGGTCTGTCCATACCCATTCAGCATTGCCACTAAGCTCTGTGAGTAGTGCTGTAATGGTGATGATATGTGGCAGGAACTGGGAGATATAATTAATTATCCCACTAAACCGCAGAAGTTTCTTTCTATTATGTGGTCTGGTTCAGTCCTCAAAGCTTCTGATCTTCCCTGGTGCTGCGTGAATGCCTGTATTATTGATCATGTGTGCTTGGATATCAAGCTTTTCTGCAATGAAGTCACTCTTTTTTGGGTTAGCATATAGCTGCGTTTCTTCAAGCCTATGGCAAGGAGCTTTGATATGCTTGATATGGTCCTGATGTGTATCGCTATATATCAAGATATCATCTATGTATACCCATACAAATACCCCTAACTCCTCTGTTAGTCTATCTTGCATGACTATCATGAAGGTTGCTAAGGCATTTGTGTCTCCTTGCAGCAATATTTTGCAGGCAAAGCCACCAAAGGGTGTCTTAATAGTATTATACTTCTCATCCTTAGGCTCAATCCTGGTGTAGAAATAGGCATCACTGAAGTCTATCTTACATTGAAATTTGGCTCTGCCCACAGTGTTGAGTAAGAGCTGCTGATTTGGAATAGGAGTTTTGTCCTTCATGATATTATCGTTTCAATGGTGAAGGTCAACTAATAGTCTAATCTTGCCATCAGGTTTCCCGAGAATGAACATGCTGGCACCTCTTGGAGTTTGTGATCTGTATAGTATCCCAGCCTTTATTTGCTTCTCTATCTAGGCCTTGAATTTATAGATCAATTTTAGGGTGGTTATGATGGTTAGCATCTAGACATAAAGATATGGGTCCTGGATCATAATCTTATAGTTAAAGCGCCGCAATTGTGGTAGAGTTTCAGGTATTTCTATAACAAAAATCTGAGGAAAATCTTGATGAAGTGTGGTATATCTTCCTGTTTGACCATTGCTGGGGCAGGCTGAGTGGTGTTCCCATTGCAGTTTACTTTGACTTTGTATTCCGGGAAGTAGAGGGTGTTATCCCAGCAGTCTGTGACTGCTCCAAAGTGTATAAGGTCATCCATACTGGGTAGAATATCATTGTCTGATACTGGAGTGACACTAATGTGTACCTTGGGTACCATAATCTTTCCAATATTCAATATCTGTGATGCAGGTGTAATTGCTGCTTGATCTGGATCCCTTGATTTCCTTTATGAGTATAGTAGGCGTCTTCTTATTTGTATAAGGGATATTGTTTGTTGTGACAAAGCAATTGCTGATTAGAGTACTGCCAATGGTTCCAGTGTATGCTAGGACCCTAGCTGGTTTCGTGTGGACTAGCATTCTGAATTCTGATGCTTGGAATGGCCTTGCCACTTCCTTGAGGGTGAAAACAGTAGTCTTGGAGGTTATAATGGTATTCCTTATATCCAATTCTTCAGTGTTATCCCTTTCTGCCTCATATTGCTATTCACGGCTATCAGAGTTGTCTTGGGGGACTGTGACATGATTGGACTTCATTTCCTTCTTCGTACAATCATTTGTCCTAAATCCTGCTTTTCTACACTAGTAACAGGCTCCTTCTCTCTTAAGTCGATCCATTTCCTGCCTGCTTGGCTCTTATCCTTGGGAGCAGTTGATTTTCTCGCCTGAGCTTTGCCTTTTCCAGTTCACTTGTTACTGCTTTGCTGAGAAGAGTTGCTAGATTTATTTGCCTTATTTCTGGAGGTGCTGCAGGAGCTGCCACTATTCCCATAGGCTTCAGTCTTGAACATTGTTGCATTATATCTTTCTGCCAATTGGACAACTGGATTCCAGGTATCCGTATATCATATCAGAGGTTCTACATTCCTACTGATTCTGTGATCAATAGCGTCCAAAACGTGTTGTCATGGTGCATAGTCTGATATAGAGTCTGTAGGCAGTGTTACTCTTAGGTATTATAGTTCTCCTACAATCTTTGCAATTCTCGCTGGCTTGCCTGTGGACGACTGTTGTATCTTCTACCATTCAAGGTACAGGTTTTCACTATTGTTTGATGCTTCAAAAGGCTTCTTGTAGCGATTCTTTAATTTCTCAAGGGAGGGATTGGTTGTCTTTAAACTCATCCATGAGGTTGAGGTAAGCACCATGTACTTGCCGTTCTGTATAGGCACCATAGTAGTCTACTGATTCCTCTGTGACATTCAGGTCATCATACTAGGATAAGTACTTCGTAACGTCCTTAAACCCTCACTTGTGTTTGTTAGGTTGTAGATCTTCACCTTCTCCAACGAACTTGGAAGGTTGCTATAGCTTGATCTTTGGTTTCCTGGGTTGTCTTGGAGCGTCATCCATCATTCCAGATCCTGGCTGAGGTGCTGGCAGGTGGCTGGGAGTTTCTCGTTATTTCCCTTCTCACAGTGGAAGTGGTAGTAGCCTAGAGGGTCCTGGCGAGTCTGGTAATCCGCTAGGTGGTTGCATGCTTCATGAGGGTACTGCAGAGTGTGGTAGGGTTCCAAAGACTGGCTCCTAGATGCTTGTAGTTCTTGGTCTCGATACCTGACCTGTCTCTTTTCTCTGGCCTTCTCTTTGGACTAATTGCTCTACTGTAAGGTTCTCTTCTGAGTCTATACTAAGGTCTCCAGGTTGTACAAAACTTTGTCTATATATAGGTATATCGTTACGTCCTCCTTCTGGTGTGTGTATCTGGGTCCTTCCCAGGTTAACTTGTAGGTCTGGATATCCTTCCAGCTATATTGGTCAGACTTCTCCTCTGTGTAATGATGAATGTAGCATTTGACCGGGAAGTCTCTACCTGCCGCTCCTCCTTCGAACTAGTTATTATGAAAAGGGAAGGGTGATCATTCCTACCTAGTATTCTCAATCTTGAGAATGAGATATCACCTACTAAGCTGGAAAAAATGTAACAGGCACTAGCCTGTGTGAATGGTTATATAATAGAGCCCAAGCAGGAGCCTGCAATCGCTTGGGTGTCTAAGGTAGACCTGCTAAAAGGAAAAGATATGGAGAGTACAGTATAATAGTTTATAGAGCGAAGGGGAACAATAGGATCACTGTTCAACCAAGTGTATTCACTGTCTAGGCATCTGTCTGAAGTCTGAAGTCTCCTCCTAGCCAGGAGACCACTTTCAAAAACATGAAATCTTTCCTCCTAGAGCTGATGCTCTGGAAACCTGTAGCTACTATTATTACCAGTAAGTGTAGAGCTACCGGAATCCTGTGGCCCTGCCGGAGTCTTGGGAAGCCTGGGGCTTTCCCACAATACTGGCTCTATCCTACTGCAAGTACACATGACCTGTTCCTTCTCTTGTAACTCCTGAGGCACATTCCTGCTGATCCTCCAAAGCATACAGTAAGCAGAGCGCCAGAATCTAGACATTCCAGTAGGGAAATCAAATTCAAAAGATATCAAATCAAAAGAATTTAATCTGACAAAGAGAAGGCTAATGGGAGTGGTAACAGAGGTACCGGAACATGTAGACATGTTACAGTTTTCATACCTAATAAATTGATGACATGTTGGAAGAAGTTGTTGGCTAACAAAAAATAAATGGTCCAATCCAGGGTCACCCAAGTTTGTTTTTTGGTCTTAATACGACAGTTAGTAGCTGCTTCATCTTGCTGAAAATAAATATAGCCTCTATGGCTTCCAGACTGACAGACTTGTTGCCATGAAGGAAACAGATTTGGATAAATGATACGATCAAGATAAGTTCTTGATAATATCTTCCCCCAGTTCTTGGATTCCCAAATGACTAGCCGTGACTTCTGACTTCCCTATAATACTCTCCATAACATAATCGTAATCTGGTTTTTAAATTTAGACATCACACAATCTTCGCTGTTCTCCTCCTCTGCCTTAGATGTAACCAAAACTCTCTCTCATAACTTTCCATTATTAAAAACTGGCTCATCAGAACATATGATATCCCCAAAGTCCCCTTCTCCCCAGTCACTCAAATTGATGCCCCAGTTAAGTCTACTTTGCTTAGATTTTGTTATTAGAAAAGGCTTTACGCCTCTAATACCGCGCTTGTAGCCCTCACTGCCAAGAATTACGCACAGTGATCGCTCTGAGGCCCTCACACAAGCCAGTTTAGCAACTGCCGTAAGTGGGAGGTGGCGGTGATAGCAGCTTGAAGGGTCTATCCCAATGAGAGTAAGTTTAATCCAAGTGGTAAAAACTTGTTTACTTCCATGACAACTGGTAGGGTTCGATATACGTAGATTATGAATATATCATAGTTGTACTCGAGTAGTGGCTTACAACTGGTACATTAAACTCTTGGTGGAGTCTGCGATAAGTCCATCCTGTATACTGGCGAAATTGACTAATTGTATTACCGGTAGCTACAGTCAAAATTCAGTATTGCTCTTTTGTTGCTTTCAGCTCTTGATTTTCTCCTTCTCCTTCTCCATCTTGATCATATTCCTATATAAGTTAAAATCATATCACCTTCAACTCTGCTTTAGCCCAATTCACAAACTTACATTTTCTGTAGACAAGCTTTGTGCATTCATGCTTTGCATTGGTGATTGGGTGCCCGTAACCAATCCCTTGTACCACCCAATATAGTTGTCAAAGCTACATTCGCAACTCCTTCTTTGGAGCTACCAGTGCTATCAGTATCAGAGGAAGAGGATGATGAGCATGAATGAGTAATAGGAAGCATTTTGCATAAATCTTCATCTTCGAGAGTACCTGTATAATTGACCCTTTCTATTTACACTGTTGAAATCATCCTCTTTTATCTTCTTTGACTTTGTTTAATTTTTTTCTTAATCCTGCTTTTTCCTTAATCCTGCAAACCGGTTTTATAACTTATCATTCTAACATCATAATATAGATATAATCTTAGTTATATTACATCTTCCCAGCTTTCATCTGGGTGCTAGAGTCCTCCAACTTGCTGATCTTTTCTGCATTTCTGGCCAAAACAGTACTTCGATGCAACGACAGTGTTTCTTGAAGAACTCAATTTTTACTTCCATATCCGAGTATCATACATTGTTCCGTGCCGGGCACAACGATCTGAAGGGTTGTACCAACTACGCTAAATTTAATCCCCGTATCTGTCCCACGTGCGACTCCTGCGTTTCCAGGAGCTAAGATACCCCCCCCGAACTGGTTGCGTCTGATTGGGAGTTTCTGGGGCATTATGTGGCACATACTTTACATGAGTGAGGTCGATTGGGCAGCGGATGGAAGCACCGAAGCTTCGCTTGGGCTTGGCACGAGATTTTTGCAACAGCGATCTTGTAGCGAATAAATGTTGCTGCGGATGGTGCGCTGATGACATATTACAGCACAAGCACATCATGGGGGGTATTTTGATACTCTGCATATATCTTGTAAGATATCGGCCCTTCCGTGAACTTAACAAATTATAAACAAGACTTCACCCATGAGCACTACCTAAGCAACGAGAGAGATAACCTCCGGTTGGAATGGGTTTCAATTTTGTTTTGTGAAGTTGTGAAAAACAGGAAAAGGTAATTGAAGACCCCCGACTCAAATGCCGAGTCGTGTGTATATGTTTTCGCCGGTTGAACGATCAAGACACCAGACCCACGCGCACCTAAACCCAACGAAAAACAAATGAAATAACAATAAACCCATGATTTCGTGAAACTTTTCAAACGCCGATGTTGAATCTCCTCATACACTCCCAAGCCTGGCCAGAACCTCTAGGAAATCTTGTGTCAGGAAGACTCATGTTGAATTAAGCCTGATACTTGGCACGGAACTCCTTGGCTGCGTTGACCATGATGTCCAAGGCGGCGCGGGTCTCGGGCCATTGGCGAGTCTTAAGGCCACAATCGGGATTGATCCAGAGCTGCTCTGGCTTGAGGAATCTATAATAGTTGTTAGTGATCATGTATGCACACCAAGCGTTGATATACCTACTGCAACATCTCCTCGATGCGGGCCTTGACTTCCTCTTGTGGTGGAACACGGGGGGAATGGATATCGTAAACGCCAGGACCAATGTGCCTCGGGTATGCCTCATCCTCAAAGACCTTCAACAGCTTGGCATCAGATTTAGAGTTCTCGATAGACAAGACATCAGCGTCCAAGGCGGTAATGGCGTGAAAGAAGTCTTGGAATTCAGAGTAGCAGAAGTGAGAGTGGATCTGGGTAATATCTTTGACACCAGTGGTGGCCAGGCGGAAAGACCTAACGGCCCAGTCGAGGTAGGCATCACGCTCCTTTCCAGAGCGGAGGGGAAGGCCCTCGCGGAGAGCGGGCTCATCGACCTGGATAACATTTACACCTGCAGTCTCAAGGTCGACGACCTCATCGCGGAGAGCAAGAGCGAGTTGCTCAGCCTGCACAGACTGGTGAACGTCGTCACGAGGGAAAGACCACCTCAAGCAAGTGATCGGGCCAGTAAGCATGCCCTTCACTGTTGGATAGTCAATATAATACCCAATTATTAGAAGACATTTGTGAACATACTAGGCTTGCTGGTAATAGAAGCAGCATACTTGGATTCCTTGACAGTCATAGGAGACGGCCTAGAAATATCACCCACAACAATCGGAGGACGGACGCAACGAGATCCATAAGACTGAACCCATCCAAAGTTGGTGAAAACATAACCAGTGAGCCTCTCACCAAAGTATTGAACCATGTCGTTACGCTCCGGTTCCCCATGGACGAGAACATCAAGTCCGAGGGTCTCTTGTTCTCTCACAACAAGCTCGATCTCTTTTTCGATGAAGCTCTCATACTCAGCTGCAGAGATAGCGCCCTTCCCAAACTTCTGTCTAGCAACACGAATCCCCTTGGTCTGGGGGAAAGATCCAATGGTAGTGGTGGGGAACAATGGGAGACCCAAGTGTGCTTGTTGAACCGCGATACGTCCAGTGAATGGAGATTGGCGCTTGTACATGGCTGCGGTAACCTTAGACTGACGCTCTTTTACGGCCGGGTCATTGGTGCGTGCAGAGGTAGCACGGGAGTGCATGGAAGCGGTATTGGCATCAAGCTCGGTCTTGACAGAGGAGGCTCCTTCAGTAACGGCTTTGGCAATGATGGCAACCTCCTTAGCCTTCTCAGAGGCGAAGGAGAACCAGTCGGCAACCTCAGCGGGAAGGTTCTTCTCGCTAGCAAGAGTGTGAGGAGTGTGTAGAAGAGAAGATGAAGTAGCAACGACGACTCTATCAGCTCCCAGAGCACTAATTACCTTCTCAACGATGTCAATGGCATCCTGAAAGCTGGTCTTCCAGATGTTTCGTCCGTTTACAACACCAGCAGATAGGATCTGGCCGGGTGCTAGAGCGGCAATAACGGTGTCGAGTTGTTCGGGGTTGCGGACGAGGTCGACATGAATGGCAGAGACAGCGCTTAAGCTAGGGAGGACGTCAATATTATGGACAATGTCACCGAAGTAGGTAGCGACGACAATCTTGGGGATGGAAACTCCAGCCGCGGAAATCTTAGCATATGCAGTCCTGAAAGCAGCCTTAGTCCTGGAGGGCAAGTCAAGAACAAGGATAGGTTCGTCGATCTGGACACTCTCGGCACCAACCTCCTTGAGCTTGGTCAAGAGCTCGATGTAGGTGGGGAGGAGGTTCTCAATGAGGGTGATCGGGTCAACAGACGCACCACGGTCTGGCTTGCCTAGATGGAGGAAGGAGACAGGACCAACAAGAACTGGGCGGGTGTTGACACCCTGGGCCTTAGCCTCCAGAAATTCACGGACGGGCTTAGGGTCAGCAGCAAGAGAGAAAGTCTGGTTGTCCTGAAGAGTAGGGCGGACATAGTGGTAGTTTGAGTCGAACCATTTTACCATCTCCTGCAACAATTGTTAGTAATAGCCCCCCAATTCGTATGATGGTTCAAAATTCTGCCACGTGGGAATATTCAAGGCCAATGCCCCTATCCTCTTCCAATTGGCAAGGCCACATTCTGACAGCGATGAGATAATACAAGATAGGATACTAACCAATGCGGGGACATCAACAGCAGGAGTCAAATCAGTGGCAGCCCTCTGAAGACCTCTTCCCATGGCAAAGAACTCGTCAAGAGCAGGAAGGTTATATTTTCTATACCTACTGGGGACAGCCTAGAAAGTGTTAGCTTAGCAATTGCATAATAGAGGGTGATTGCGGATACAAACATTGAATAGCTGAATGTGATCCAAGACGTGGTCGTAGAAAGAGAAATCGTTGCTGGAAATAGTTCCAACACCGGCATCCTTCTGGATCTTCCAGTGAGAGGCACGGAGGCTCTTTCCAGTCTGAATGAGCTCCTCGGCAGAGATCTTCCCAGCCCAGTATGCCTCGGTGGCTTTCTTAAGCTCACGGTTTCCTACAGGAACATTAGATCCAATCTTCGGCAGACATATGAATTAAGGATCAGGGAAGAAACAAACCTCCCATACGAGGGAACCCAAGAACGGAACTAAAAATTGCAATTGAATATTAGCCAATTTCTATCAAAAAACTGAAAAATCCAAGATGAATATTCTGTCATCCAGAAAAACTTTTCTCAGTTGGCAAAAACTTACGAGGTAACCATGGTGAAAGGGTATTGGATACACTGGGGTTTGGAATGAAGTTGTAGAGAGGATAAAGAATCGAGGAGTGGTGCAGAATATTTTTGAGGAGCCCGCAATGAAAGAGGTCGAAAGGTAAGACTGGTGAGGGAGGGGAATGGCGAGCAGACTGAGGAGCGAGAAGGAAAAAAATTGAGGGGTGGAAGGTGGGCTGATATAAAGAAGTTCTCTGCGGTTCACTCTAGCGGGGTACTTCCGACCTCCATCCCGCCGCCAAGCTTATACTATTACGAGTGTACGATTCAACATTTGTTGAGGGTCCTTTTTTTCCCTTTTTTTTTTTTTTCCTTCTCTCTTCCAAAGAAAAAACAAATCTTTCAATAAAAAAACCCCCTTCTGTTTATTTCACCATCCCTACCGGTGGCAGTGTTCCTCCTAGCCAATCATACGAGAAGTAACTTATCTACAACAGTACTGCACAAGGCAAAGGGTAGGGAACAGTTAACCTGAACGGGGAGTGATATACCTGGTTAAATAACCGTTCAACAACTTCTTGTCGGACCCTGTAACCCCCCACCCATCGCAGCCCTGAAGAGCAACGAGGATGACACCGAGTCAGCAGAGCAGCAACCAACCTCTCTCGCACCCGTCAAACAACAAGGGATTCGCCAATCTTTTGCTGGGGCCAATACCGTACTCGAGTACCGTGAACTGGCTTTGGCTCTTTGCAATTGCCGTCCAGCCCCCAGAATGTCGTATATCGGTAACAGCCTCCGGCTGCATTGTCAATGTTTGGGTCGGATTTGCAAGACCTGTTTCTGCAGTTCCCGCCATAGTGGAAAACACCGAGCCACAGGCGAACATCTATCCTGCATGCAGAAGCTGCATTCTGGGCCTCCGCGCGCGTGTTTGTCGTTACGGGAGGGTTCTGGAAGATCGACGGTTGGTGGCGTGTTTTGCATAGCACTCGGGTCCGGAGTCCAAGTAGTTTGGTAAGAATTCTTCCGAGTGCTACCCAACCATTCATTGCAGGTGGACACCTGTACGAGTACTTTAGAGATGTGAGAACATGCAAAAAGACCAGCAGATAATAGCTACGGACCCCTACTGTACCCATCTACCGTCTTTGCTATTTAGCGGCCAGGGAGCGGATCTCCTGAGACTTAGGGCCTGTACCCCCAGCGATCATGTTGCGCAATGCAATCATCTTGTCTTGATGCGTAGTCGCGCCTGGTTCCGCCTGCCTGCCTGATGCGCTAGATTATATATTGGGCACGAATAATTACTCGCAACTTGAGAACGCTCTTTCCATAAGCATCCTTTTGGGGACGGAGAACGAAGCAACCATCTATCATGTCAAAAAAGGCGCCAGGTTCTGTTAGCAAAATAGACTGAGTTAATAATAAATTGAACTCTGGCACGAGACTCGACGTCACTCGGAGCCGTACTTTGAAAGAGAACTAGGTCTAATATTGGTACCTGCGTTCAAACCTCATAACAGTTTCTGGAACAGCAGCCCCGGAAGTCAACCTCCTCTTGAACACATCCTTAAACACTGGCTTCCTGATCCCCCATTCGCAACAACACCGTTTCAAAAGCCACAACGCTACTATCAACCAACAATACATGCTGCCACAATCACACATAAAAGTCACCGGCGCGGACAAAACTCGATAAAAGCAACGTGTTAAATCGCTTATCTCTTTCCCTTTCCCTTCCTCCCCCTCCTTGCCTGTGGCGGTGGAGGCGCATCACCAACTGTAACAGTGCCCTCCATAACCTCCTCCCCTTCATCCTTAATCTTTTCCCTTGCCTCAACGAAAAACATCAAGTCGCGAATTTGCTCCTTAAGATCTCCATTTTCTTTCTTCCTGTGCTCGGAATCTTTCGTCAGAAACTCGATCCGTTCCATCAACCCACTGTTGACACCCTTCTCCTCCTTCCACTCTTTTTCCATCCTTCTGGCCATGTCTGCCCATTTCTCGGCCTTCCTCTCGGCTCGCTCCTTGACTTTTTCTAAGGTGGGCAATACTTCCGTATTTAGTTCGGTAAATTTGCTACGAAGCTCCCTCATTTCCCTCATTAGCTCTCTAGATTCAGCAATTGCCTTCTCTGCAGCATGAGTGGCCTTTGAAGCCTTGTCTGCCGCTTGAATGACCTTTTCCTCAAAGTAAAGCCGCTGACTATCGAGCTGACTAGTGAGAAGATAAGTATACTCCATACCGATGTTATCCAGTTTCTCACGGGGAACATAATCTCCATCAGTGTGGCGATCGTGGTTTCGGGCATCTGACAGTGTTGATGGCAATTCAACCAATTTCCCATCCGACTTGTTTTGGATTAATCTATGGACATATCCATCACCTGCATAGTCCCAGACACGTTGTGTCTCAATATCCATAGCATAACAATGTGAGGTCTCTTTGTAATGCTCGAACGCATGTGCCTCATCATAGCGGCCACAGCCAACATTTCCGCATATAAGACTAAGAAGAGTAGATGTTAATTCCCCTGGATGGAGATATGGGAGGTAGGCCTTGATAAATACCAGATCCATAGGTTGCTGTCTGCCCCACAAACCTCGCAGCACTCATCTTCATCACCACTCCCAGTTTCTCCCTCGCGGAAACCATCGCTCTGTGTATAACGACAAACTGGGCAGCTGCTATCCTTCCATTTGCTGAGACAGGCGCAATGGAAGACATGCTGGCACAGAATGGTCAATAGCCCAGTGGTCTCGTCCATACGCTCCAAACATACTGGGCATGTTGGCAACTCTAAAAGCGATGGGGTCGGAGGCGGCGCTGGTTTTGTCGACAGATTGGCTGCCACAGGTGCAGATGATGACGATGCTGCTACAGAGGTTGTGGTAGAAATCGGAGATGTAGGATAATGAGAGGCGGAAAATGGATCCGTAGCAGACTCAGGGAAAATCACGGAGGAAGAGTTCTCCGACAGAGGGGATTGGAATTGAATTGAATTTACGAAAACGACATGGCAATTTTCTGGCTAATAGCATATTTTAGTACGCAGCCCTCAAACGTGTTGGGGCGTCTCTTTCATAACACTTAACATACCTCCATACTGTTGAATACTTTTCCATTGAAGCTGCCAACAAATTCCCTTGCATCTTCCTTTCGTCTGAATTTCATGAGAACCATATACCTATTCACTTGCCCCGTCCTGATCATTCTAAAATGGCTGACAGCGTCACGAGTTTCTTCCCCCACAAACCCCATAAAGTCCGACACAGTCATATAGGAAGGAACTGCAAGTACAGCAACGGTGGTTGAGGCCTCGTCGACTTCGCCATGAAGATTTCCCGGAGCCCCGTTGGCTGTTTCGCCTCTGGATGATGGATAAAGTCCAGGGGTCTCAAAGACATCACGGTAGAGATGAACAATTCCATAGCCAAACTCAGTGTTTTTCGTTTCGAGGGGAATGAAATGAGCTTTTGAGGCAGCACTCCCAGCAAAAGATTCCGAGGCTCTTGAAGGTTGCCTTTCGCGATTCTTGGATCCTTCCATGCCCTGAGAATTCCTGCGAACTGCCAAATGGTCCTCCAGAGCCATATCTATAGACTCAACCGATACACGGCCGAAACGCCAGTCAAGATGGGGTAAATGTGTAGTATAGACTTCTGAATCAAAGGTAGGGGATTCCCGGGCCTTGCTCTTCTTTACTTCCTTTCGGTCTATAGCAAGTTCCTCAAGTTCGCGAAAGGGTGGAGTATGTGAGGCCGTGTGAGAGGGGAGGACGGTATTAAAGATGCTTGTCCCCGGAGGCGGTATCCAAGCTCGGAGTTGTGATAATTGAGAGTCAGAGAGATGTTCGAGACCAGGTAGCGATCTGACGGCTGGAAAGGTAGGAGGAAAAAGATCAAAGAACAAATGGTAAAAGTAGCCTGGCATTGGACAGGAGTGCGATGTGTTTTGCGTATGTTAACGAACGAGGCGGAGAAGGAAGTTCACACAAACAGTGGAGGGTGTCATTCGTCAAGAAGTCATAAACCCAACCACTCAAAGAGATGGGGGCTTGAAGTATGGAGCTCGCAGGGGTGCTGGATACCGTAGAACGGTACCGTAAGGGCGTTGTACTGTGCTTGTGCTTGTACTGTACTCGAGTAGTCTAAGGGTGGGGTGTGATAGACGAAGGAATGTTATCATATCATAGACTAAGCAAAGTACCGTAGGGTTGGCAAGCCTGACCCCCGGGCCCGACCAAAGAATTCGAGACCGCGTGTCTTAGCAACCCCAGACACCTTGCCTAAATTAGAAGGGTGCTTTGGCGCGCCTGCTGTCGTCTGATTTCAAGGCATCACAGTTACGAGCACAAGTCCAGTGGGTGTTTGTTTCTTCTGACAAACTCCAGCTGCCATTGTTGGGCCCCTATCATATCACTTGAATCCACTTTTCTTACTATCCCCTCTCCCCTCTCCCCTCCACCAGAAACTCTACGCCTTATCATCAACAAACCGGCTCCTCGAGAGTTCAGTACCTTCTCCGAACCTACAACTCGAGTATTGCAGCATTGGAATTACCGCTTGGCCTCCTTCCCTCATCACTGAAAGACGATGTCGTCTCCAGCCCCCCAGTCTTCTCCCCCTCCAGAAGTCAACCCCAGAAAGCGTGGCTTAGAGGAAGATGATGACGATGAGATGGGGGATAATGGGGTTCCTTCAAGTCGTTAGTACTTCATCTTTTTATCTCTCACCAACACAATTTTCCATTTCTACCGCATTTACCACCTGAAAGCCGTGAAGCCGTTTTCAACGCCCAAAAATCTTGCATCTAGGAGTTTGCTAACTTCATGTCCTCCTCCTCCTAGCTCCCGGTGGCTTTTTACCCTCAACTCCCGGTTTCCGTTCCTCACCCCCACTCATGGATGATGACGACGATGAACTTGACGATGGGGTACGTAGCATCAATATTCAAAATTGTGGATTGTGACTGAAGTTATGTGTAAAGATCCAAGATCTAGAGGATATGGAGGAAGAAATGGATGGTGAGGATCTAATGCAGGATATGGAGCGGTGAGCTAAGCTTTATAAAGGCACAGAACACGAGCTAATGAGATATCTCACAGAGACTACACTCAAAACCTTGTTCTCGATCAATACGAAGCCACCAATATTGATGACGAAGGCGAACATCACGAACTCAGTGCTGCCGAAATTCGCCGGCTTAATAAACAAATGGATATGCGAGATAATATGGCCCGACGCATGCCTAATGCCTTCTACAGCATTGACGAGGAAGATGACGAGATGGATCTATCCAATCAAGTTCGCCGCCGTAGGCATCATTTTGATGAGGATACCCAGGACGGTGTTGATAACGTGATGGATGAGGAACTCTCGTTGGAACAACTCGGCGATATTAAAGCTTCTAGCATTGCTGATTGGCTCACGGTCCCAAACGTATACCGCAGCGTGGCTGTGCATTTCAAGAATTTCTTGCTCGAATACACAGATGATACCGGCTCTTCTGTTTACGGAAACCGTATTAGGACCCTTGGTGAAATCAATTCCGAATCCCTCGAGATTTCGTTCCAGCACCTTGCAGAGTCCAAAGCTACACTCGCCTTGTTCTTAGCAAACGCTCCGACAGAAACATTGAAAATCTTCGATCAGGTCGCTCTTGAAGCTACCCTCCTTCACTATCAGGACTATGAGCGAATCCATTCCGAGATTCACGTCCGTGTTGCAGATGTGCCAACATCTTACACTCTCCGAGAGTTGCGCCAGTCCCATCTCAATGCTCTCGTGCGCGTCCGCGGTGTGGTTACTCGACGAACAGGTGTTTTCCCGCAACTCAAATACGTCAAGTTTGACTGTGCCAAGTGTGGTGCCACCCTTGGCCCATTTCAGCAGGATTCAAATGTTGAGGTTAAGATTTCATACTGCCAAAATTGTCAGTCCCGTGGACCATTTTCCCTAAACTCCGAAAAGACAGTCTACAGGAATTATCAAAAGATGACTTTGCAAGAGTCGCCTGGAACCGTGCCAGCAGGGAGACTCCCGAGACACAGGGAAGTCATTTTGCTCTGGGACTTAATTGACACGGCCAAACCTGGGGAAGAGGTAGAGGTCACCGGAATTTACAGGAATAATTACGATGTACAGCTCAACCAGAAAAATGGGTTTCCGGTCTTTGCTACTGTGTTGGAGGCCAATAATGTTGTCAAAAGCCACGACGAGCTCGCCGGCTTTAGATTGACTGAGGAAGACGAAAAAGCTATCCGTACGCTCGCAAGGGATGAGAAGGTTGTGGACAAGATAATTGACTCTATGGCGCCAAGCATCTATGGCCACCGCGATATTAAGACCGCTGTCGCCTGCTCACTGTTTGGAGGCGTTGGAAAGAACATCAATGGCAAACACCAAATTCGTGGTGATATCAATGTTCTCTTGCTCGGAGACCCTGGTACCGCAAAATCCCAAGTACTAAAGTACGTCGAGAAGACAGCCCATAGAGCTGTTTTTGCCACCGGCCAAGGAGCAAGTGCTGTTGGTTTGACAGCAAGTGTACGAAGAGATCCAATGACATCGGAATGGACATTAGAGGGTGGTGCTCTTGTCTTGGCTGATAAGGGAACCTGCTTGATCGATGAGTTTGACAAGATGAATGACAAAGACAGGTATGCACGCAATTTTGTGATCCCGCTATTCGGGTAATGAGTATGACTGATGATATTTTTTTCCAGAACCTCTATCCACGAGGCCATGGAACAGCAATCCATATCTATCTCCAAGGCTGGAATCGTCACCACGTTGCAGGCGCGTTGTGCGATCATCGCAGCAGCGAATCCAATCGGCGGACGATACAACTCGACTATTCCCTTCGCCCAAAACGTTGAACTAACAGAGCCCATCCTGTCCCGCTTTGATGTGCTCTGCGTCGTACGCGATACTGTCGACCCTGAGGTTGATGAGCTCCTCGCAAAGTTCGTTGTCGAGTCTCACAGCCGCTCCCATCCTGTGGGAAATAGTTCCGCCACTCCGGCAGCTAGCAGTGACAGAAACACAAATTCTCCGATCCCGCAGGAGTTGCTCCGGAAATACATTCTTTACGCCCGAGAACATTGCTCTCCCCAGTTACATCAGATGGATCAAGATAAGGTCTCTCGATTATTTGTCGAGATGCGTCGCGAGTCCCTAGCAACTGGGAGCTTCCCAATCACAGTAAGGCATCTGGAAAGCATCATCAGGCTCTCAGAAGCCTTTGCAAAAATGAGACTAAGTGAATATGTCTACTCGAGAGATATCGACCTTGCCATTGCTGTTACTGTAGACAGCTTTGTTGGTGCCCAAAAGGTCTCTGTTAAGAAGAGCCTTGCGAGAGCATTTGCGAAGTACACCTTGCCCAAGGGAGGTCCAAGGGGGCCAACGACTGGAGCAGGGAGGAGAGCTAGAATTGCTGCTTAGAAATACTTTACAATGTCATGGGTGAAAATGTCGGCACGACCCGGGAGGCGTTTGGTTATGCTCATACCAATGTTTCGCGTGTGCTTTTAATGCAGTGTTTGGTTTATCAAATAAAATAAAGGAAGCTCAGGTGCCCCAGATTTGCTAGAGTACGATGGGTATGGCTTGGGACGCTGCAAATCAGCACCTGTGTCAATTTAAAATCGTTTATCAAGTAGGTGGGTCATCCCCTAATCTGGTACGGTAGTGATACGAGTGCAGTATTACGGTAACTTCCTGATCGCGAAGGATAATGCCAAGATACTAGTCTACCTATCACAGTTGGCTTCACGGCCACTTCCCATGCTATCACAAAATCTACCTAGGTGCAGCATTTCCGTAGACATCTAGAGAGCGATAAATCAAACATATCTACAGAAGCTCCTAGGCTTACGCAATCGTGAAGTGGGCCAGATAGCTCAAGAATGACTTTGCTACTAGGGAGCCAAAGCGTAGCATACAGATATGAAAAACACCAAGGCCAATCGAACACCCAAATCTCCCACGAAAGGTATTATTAGCCTGGTCCAATACGAGGCCTACACATAATGTCAGAACTGGCGGTAACACAACGGGGGGGGGGGATCGTGAGGGCTAACATGTCGTGGTGCTCGCTGAGATTACTCAAATACTTGTTAAACTCCTCGACACGCTCTTTGTGGCTTTTGATTCCGTCCCTCTTGAGTCTCTCGTCCATCTAAAATTCGTAAGCTTTCATCCAGCTGGCAAACTCTGAAGAAACCCATACCTTCTTTCGTTTTCTCTCCTCGAACCGCCTCTCGGCCTCAGTCTTTCCAGCATAGGGATCCTCCGGTTCCTCCTCCTCACGCTTTTCCAGTCCATCGGTGCTCGTAGCTTTGGCGGAACCTTCGCATGATTTCTGTTCCGATGTTGGGTCTGGGATCACGGGCTTCTTCTTTTTCTTCTTCTTTTTGATTCCACCGTCTTTGACTCCTTTAAGCTTCAGACTCCCACCAGTAGATATGTAGTCTTCCTTTCCCATGGCAAATAGGCGAAGGAAAGGGGTGTGTGGTGGTGGTGATCCCGTGCGGGAGTAGCCGTTTGAGAAGTTCCTTTCTGAGTTAGGTGAAAGCAGTTGTTACCCGGCGGTGGGCTCCAGGAAGTTCACTCGCGTTTTCAAAGTGCAAGCCCTTCGTTGACTGCATTGCCGGTGAATTTATGGTATCATAGAGTCAATCGTCCATTGACCTACTGTTGCCCACTTTCACAAGCTATAGATAATTACTCGCTGTCAGGTGTTTTACCACCTACACCAACATCCGGCCCTCACAACAATTGCGAATCGCCCCCCCAAAAAATTTACCACCATGGCTTCACCCACTTCTCATAGCCCGCCGAAGGACGCCCCAGAATCCTCTTCGCAAGATTCCGTCACGGCTCAAGAGTAGATATCCCTTTCTTGATGGAGCTCTCATTAGATACAACCAAGCTAATTCCTCACAGATATATAGACTCTCAATTGCAGCTCGAGCTCGACGCAAGGGAGGCAATGCCTTACTCCTTCGATGTTTGCACAAATCCCCTAGGTCCGCTTCGTCAACCAGTGTTTTCTTGTAAAACCTGTCATCCCAATATCGCTTCGCCTCCTGGCTTTACAAACATTGTTTCCACCGGCGCAGCCGCTATCTGCTATAGTTGCTCGATCTCCTGTCATGGTGATCACGAACTGGTCGAGATTTTCAACAAGCGAAATATTGTCTGTGATTGCGGGACTGAGAAAATTGCCATCGAGTGTACGCTTCGCAAGGTTAAGGCGGAGAAGATAGATTTACCGAAGGGGAAGGTAGGAAATAAGTACTGCCATAACTTCTGGGGAAAGTTCTGTGCTTGCGATGAGGATTACGATCCCCATAGTGAGCGGGGTACTATGTACCAGTGCTTACTCGGTGATGTTTGTGGGGAGGATTGGTTCCATGATAGGTGTATTATGGGGTTGCTGGGGGTGGGGGAAGGCACCATAGTGGAATCAGAGGCTAAGGTGGCGGGAAAGGGGAAAGTGAGCGGCGAAGGGCGGCCGGAGGGCTACGAGCCTGAAGAGGATGAGGAAGGCGACTCGCTCGAAGGATTTCCAACGGAAGAATTCGATCACTTTATCTGCTGGATGTGTGTTGAAAAGAATCCTTGGTTGGGACGATACGCTGGTACCCCTGGCTTTTTAGGTGCGGTATACAAACAAGGATCCTCACAACAAGCCAATTCTAGCATTCAGAACTCTGAGAGAACAAAATTTATCAATGGCACTGGAGTTGAGACCAGCAACCAGAAAAAGAGAAGTGTTGGTGATGGTGATGGTGAGGCCATCCGGAAGGATTTCAAGAGGGCCAAATCCCCCGAGGCCTCCCGAGTCTTGACTGGTTTTAATTCGAATGCAGAGCCTATATCTACCCCAACGGCGCCAGAAGCAAAGCCATGTAGCTACGAGACTCTTCCGCCTCCGGAGCCAACTACGAAGCCCTTTTCGATATTTCTCAAAGAAGGCTTCCGTGGCTATCTATGCCGTTGCGCCTCTTGTCTTCCACGGCTCTCGCAACACCCTATCCTCTTAGAAGAAGAAGAGACCTACGAGCCGCCCCTCGATGACGATGACAATCAGAGCGTTCGTTCTGGTGGCTCCCTATTGGACCTTGGGGAGAAGGCGCTTGTGTCGGTTGACCGAGTCACCGCCATAAATGGGGTCCTTGCGTACAATAAGCTCAAAGCTGAAGTCAAGAATTTCCTCAAGCCTTTTGCGGATAACAAACAGCCTGTTAGTACTGAAGCGGTCAGGAACTACTTTGCGGAGCTGAGGGGTGAGGCGCCTATTCGCAGTGGCAACGGCAATGGGTCAGACGGTGATGGAGACAATAGGCGCGAGCAGAGCGGCAAGTTTTGTATTCACCTGGATTGGATTATTTCTAAGGCTAATTAATATCCAGGCTATTGATTCGGCCCTAAGTCATGATGGCATACATGGCGATAGCGAAGATTGGGGGGTACTTTGTTGTTTCTCTAGCACCCTTTAACGTAGTTATGATACGGCGATTAATGATACGAGAATGGTCTCAAGTAATAAATGGTTGGTTATCGATGAGACGAGTGATTTCTATATACAGAGATACAAACCAAACATCTGACTGTAAACCCAATTCCCTAATATCCCGGCATTTCTCCTCGTCTCCCCGATAACGGTGAACTCATAGATATTTCCCTTCACAAGAACTCTGAGTTATCACCGACCGACCGGCACCCCTCCAAGGACACGGAAACCCCCACCATCACTGTAACCTCATGACCAAAATCAGCATCCACCCACTCCGACTGAATCGCTATACCTCCACACACGCCTCTCCCTCCCCTTCTTCCCAAATCGCCTAACACTATCATACCTTACATCCTACCCGGCCAACCTTCCGCTCCCCCCCTGTCAATCCGCGCCTTTTTGAAATGCACTGCTTCGTCCATATTTCTGCGGGATCTACGCTTGCCGAAGCTGTTGGGCGTTAGATAGTTAGTAAGGATGGAGGGGGAACTGCCGGTTTGAGCACGGAGAGCTGCACCCGAATACTAGGAATGCCATCGCCTCATCATTCCGGGATCTATCGCGAGCAGAGTGATGTACTAGTAGTTTGGTGGCAGAGGCAACATAGCATGGGGGGGCAACGAACAGAGGGGGACGACGGGCGGTAGACCAAAAATCTCCCGACAAAACATGAAATTGGTAAGGTAGTTCGCTTTATCCCTTGCTGTTCGTTGCCCCCCCCCCCCCCTTGATGTGTTAGATACCGATGCGACTTTCTTCTTGAGCGGGCCCTCAGACCTCATTATGACCTGCCGCGGAGATGCGGGCGGGGGCAGCGGAAGCCGAAAGCGATCCAAGAAGCATCAATCCAGCGTCTGGGATCTAGACTGATATTCACAACACTGTACGAGTAGGGGCTTTCAAAGTTAAAGAAGTCCAAGTTCCCAAGAATAAACGAGCATGTAAGGTAATCTTGACGTGAACAAAAGTGGTTAGGGGGCCTTACAGTTACCATACCATGAAGACACTATTTCTCAGTATCGATACTAGGGGTTTTCAAAGTTAAAAAGGTAAATGATAGTAAAATAAACACGCAGACATGCATTAGTGTATAGTAGCGTTACATACGGTATCCACTAGGGGTATTCAAAGTTGAAAACGAGAATTCTCAGTAAAGTAAGCGTAGAATGTTGCACCTAGGGACTTTGTCCAATCAGCCAATAGTGTTGACTGATTTCAGGTAATATGTTTGAGAGCCCGACAGTGGGGGATATGTAATGAATAGTAGAATTTGTGAGCTTGATTCATAGTATGCCACCATGATCACAGGCAGTGATTTATGCAACTATAGGGGCTACACCACATTAGTTTATAAATAGAACCACAACTGTCGAAGTGCCCCCAACTTCCATCATTCACAAATTTTGGTCATCGGATATCACTCGACCCTGTTTTCTTCTAGTCACTCCATATGCACAGTGACCACTTAGGAAGCCCTCCCGACTTCTGGTTACCCCCGCGTATGAGTACAAGTGCTCGGGCATTGTGGAGCGCCCCTATTCTAGAGACGCTCCACGAGTACTCGCCTCGTCGGAACCAGTCATGGGTCATGTGAGCCATGAGCAGAATAATCAGTAAAATGTGGTGGCCATATCATAAGGGTTTGTAGACTATTATACTTTTACTCTAGCAGTATGGACTACAGTGCTCTGCGTTACATGTTGTTGTTGTTGTTGTTGTTGTTGTTGTTGTTGTTGTTGTTGTTGATGATGCTGATCGGAAAGTGTTCTCCGATGATTGCTGTGCAATATCCTTGGTGTAACAGCACAAAAGGACTGAGATGTCAATACTTCTTCTAGGCTAACAGTAAGTTGTGTATGATAGACCACCCAATGCTCAATGCTTTATTTCATTTTCACATTTTTTCTTCTCAATTTCCCCCTGTGTCAACTTGGAATCTAACTTAGCCGATGCTGTACCGTGCTCTACAGTACTGTACCGGTAACGTAAGGAACGTGTTGGAACTTCGTTATTGAGATATTGAGATACCGGGGAGACACCGGCACTGAAACCTACAATAAGGTCCCTCGACAACAACCTTGGAACTGACGAGCGCGTATTTTTTTTTCGAAAATGATATTTCACCGGGATCCTTTGAAGAGGCTGCTGTGTTTAAAAGAATGGTAGGGTTCTGAATAAATCTAGTGGTTCTAGTGGTTCTAGAATGGTCTCTTGATGCAATATTTCTTCAACTATCGCGTTCCTCATCCATACTGTACAGTACTATACCACAGTCAAAACCAATCCATCACCAACCATAATGTAAGCCACTTCTACAAATAAAGTCACCTCAATCCCCCATGGTAAGCCTTATCGACCGTTGCCACACTTAGCCACACAATCCGTTCAACGGACAGTCGAGTTGCTTACTCGTTCGAGCACACCGTACCTTGCGCCACGGGCGCTTGCTTGCTCACCAAAATTATCACAGAAACGGTGTACCTCTCACCGGCCACCAATGTACCAATCCACAAGTTTGGGATTGCGAAAGGGCAA
>QFET01012668.1:0-38714 GCA_003316355.1 Tuber calosporum
GGGGGCTGGCGCAGTCTGGGTAGGGGGGGCGGGTGCCTGAGTGTGGGGTGGGCCAGGACGGAACCCAAGTGTCCCTGGAGGGCCGGGCGGGCCACGGACTGTAGACGAGACTGGGGGAGCAGAAGGAGGAGGGATGGAAGACTGAGGGTGGGTGACCCTATGCCAGCTAATGCCAGAAAGGGTTTCCGGGAGAAAGAAGAGATAAACGAGTAGTTGACAAAGAGGGTGGGGTGAGGAAAATCCTCACAGGAAAGGGCGTGGGAGGACTGAACCGAAGAGGGGCGAGAAGGCTCCATGCCCTACACCTAGGGACGCGAAGCCTAAGTAAGGGCAGGAATAAGGGGATCGTGAAGTTAAATGAGTTAACCGAGGTGTTGAAAATGTCAGGGCAGGAAAATAGAGGAGGCAGAGTGTGGCTAGCTATCTGTGTCCGTGACTCGTTATATAGACACTCTTCACATAACCCTAACCCTGGTGACTTTACTATATGAGTCACCTCTTTACTATGACTCCCGTGTGAGTCATAGTATAACAAACATCCTATAACTCATAATTTGAGTCATAGTATACAATCCCTATAGTATCCAATATCCATTAAAGGTCATGTGCGCTAATCGCGTCACATGCGTGAAACCCTTGACTCCTACTTGTAGTCAGGTGCAAAAGTCATAACATCATATGACCTTACAATCGTGAGTCATGAAACCATAAACATAAATCAAACCAAACATCATAATCATAAATGATCTCACAAATGGTGAGTCATGTGAAACATTCCATATTGCTAAGTCCGGATTTGTGACAATAGCTCCTCTCTCCCCTCAGCTTGAGTCCCATCAAGCTATTCACCATGTTTCATTACTTGTTTCCCAAATCTTCTCGCGTCGCGCCGGAACTTCCATAATATTTGTTCCGTTATGCGTAACTGTTTCCTGACCATCTCCTATATCAGGTCTGCCACCTCGATAGTTTGTTTTTGGTGAGCAATGGTGGTTTATTGCGCTGCGTGGGTCTCCTCCTGGAGTCTAATCTTTCCTTGTGCTTCATCCAGTTGGATTTCTAAACCCGAAATTTTTCTTGGAGACATTCAAGGTCTGCCTGGGTGTGTTGGCTTTCTGTATCATTGTTTCGGGTTTCCTCGCCCCTGTCCAACCGTCCCGTCCTGGCATCCTTGTGCTGAGCATCCTTCCAACTCAGTTCTTCTCCTTTACCCCATGCCTTAGGGTAGTATCCCGCCCAGATCTTCGCATCCCGGTGGGCTCGACAATTATTTCGGTAGCACTCCTCCTATCTCCTTTCTGCATGTGGTTGTTTTGGCCAGTAACTGGTCCCTACCTTGTCTCCTCTATGGGCGTTGCAATGCTCATTATAGCATGCCATCCAGCTCATCGCGTTGTGTTCTGATGCCCTTTGCCGGTCCTCTACCGTTGCATAGCCTGGGCGAGTTGGAGTGATTTCTCGCATTGGGTCTCCCCAACCGTCGTTCAATGCTTCTTGTGTAATTTCTTCTCAGCCTTGGTTTATCTGTGTATCGTTCGTGGAAGTGTTTGATTGCATTTTCCAGGTGTTCAAAGTTTTCTGCTAGGTACAAGACATTATCGTGATCAGGGGAATATCCTGTCCACTTCGCTCGATAATCGAGTCTTCCGTAATCTAGTCGTGAATCGACTATTTCTTCAAGTTCGTATTCTGTTTCGCCTTCGATTTCGATTGGTGGTGGTGGTGACTGGATCTGTGATGGAAATCTTTGGTCTTGGAAAAGTTCGAGAAGTGAGATGTGGATGGTGTTGTGTATTCTCATCGATGGGGGAAAGTCCAGCTTATATGCATTGTTCCCCACCCTTGCCAAGATCTTGAAGGGCCCCATCTTTCTGTAATCAAGTTTCTTGCATGGGCTTGTGGTCCTTACATTCCTTAGTAGGAACCATACCATATCTCCTGATTTCATATTCAGATCAGGTTTTCTGTGTTGATCGTAATTTTCTTGTGGTCGAAGTTGTGCTGTAACCATTTCCTCGCGTATGGTATCCTACCATTAGTTCATTGCGTTTGCCGGTATCTTCCGATCCGGTATCAGATGACCACTTGCGTCATTTTGCGGGTGTTGTCCGTAGTTTGCAAAGACGGGTGTTGACTTAACTGTTTCTTGTTGTCCGTTATTGTATGCAAACTCCATAAATGGTAATAGTTCGTTCCAATAATCCTGTTGGTAGTTGACTTATGCTCTCAGGTATTGTTCTAAAATGGAATTGGTTCTTTCGGTCTGTCCATGCGGTTGCGTGTGGTAAGCCGTGCTTAATTTCCTTTCAATTCCCAACCTTGGGCTGTCTTCTTCCATACGTCAGAGGTGAACAGTGTTCCCCTAGCGGTGATGATATCCTGTGGCAATCCATGTAACCGAAAGATTTCTTTTGCCAAGTATTTGCGCGAATTCTTTAGTTCTCATATCCTTCCTGCATGCAATAAAGTGACTCATTTTTGTCAGTCTATCGATGACTACTAAGATAGCATCGTAGCCGTCCGATTCTGGTATATCCGTGATAAAATCCATAGATATCGACTTCCATGGCTTATCTGGTGCTTCGTTTGATTGTAGTTGACCATACTGACCATGTTGGGATGATTTCGTTCTTTCACAAATATCGCAGATCTTGACGTATCTCTTGTTCGTTTCTGACTTTCCAGACCAGGAAAAACTGCGACTGTTGAATTCCGTGGTCTTTGCAGTCCCTCCATGTGCTGCTTGTAGAATGTCGTGATTTTTTCTGATAAGTTCCATCCTTATCTTTTCCTCTTTTGGTACCTAAATCTTGTTCTGGTACCATAAGCAGTCATCCTTCTATTGACATAGCCCCAGGGCTACGTCCTTCATTTCTTTTGTTCCTTGTTCCAATGCTTTCCTTATCTCTTGTATGTGAGGGTCCTTCCCACTCTGTTCCTTAAGATTTCTCATCTCTTCTCCAGGAAAGCTAATTGTTTCCCTTACCTGTATCCTTATCTCCTCAAAGTATTTTTCTTGTGGTAATAGGATCCTTTGTTTCTGTTTGATACTATCATCGTCTTCTTCTGGCGCATCTTGACTTCTCCTTGTCAATGCGTCCGGTTTGCCGCTTTCCTTTCCAGGCCGATATTCGATCCTTATATTATATTGACTTAACGTCTCGCTCCACCGGATCTGTCGTTCATGAAGATCCTTTGTTGTCGTGAAAGGAACCAAGTTCCTATAGTCGGTGAGGATCCTTTTCTTGTGATATCTTCCCAACCCATATCTTTTTTATTCCTTGAGCGCCGGTACTATGGCCAATAGTTCTTTATCGTGAATATCATAGTTGCATTCCACATTCGTCATTGTCTTTGATCGGAATGCCACCGGCTGCCATTTCTCGTCTTCTCACTGTTGCGATAAAATCCCAGACCAGACATACTTCTATGCATCTGTTTGAATCATGGTCAGTCTTTCCGGATTGTAATGGGAGAGCACTAGTGTTGAAGTTACTTTTTTGTCTCAACGTATCGAACGCCTCGCTTTCTGCTGTACCCTACTTCCATTTTGCATTTTTCTTTGTCATATTGTATAGAGGTTTTGCTCTCCTGCTAAACCCTGCGATGAATCTTTGGTAAAAGTTGCAGAATCCCATAAATTTTTGGATATCAGTCTTGTTCTTTGAAATCGTCCTTTCCCATATGGCTGCCGCCTTGTTAGGATCCATCCGGACTCCTTCTTGGTCAATAATAAATCCTAAGTATTCCACTTCTGTCTTGTGGAATTCACACTTGGTTGGCTTGATTCTCATTCCGGATTTTCCAATCTCTTCCAGGATCTTTCCCACGTCTTTCTGGTGCTGCTCTATTGTTTCTGAGTACACCAGTACGTCATCCAAATATACTATATAGCATATGTCCAAGAATCAGTGTAACATTTGATTGATCCATCTCTGGAATATTACCGGTGCATTGGTCAAGCCGAATGGCATTACCAAGTATTCGTAAGTTCCGTATAATATCTTAAATGTAGTTTTCCATTCGTCGCCTTTCTTGATTCGCACATTGTGGTATGCATCCTTAATATCAAGCTTCGTAAAGTATATGGCACTGTTTACCCTAACCAAGGCTTTCCCGATTAGTGGTAGAGGGTACCGATCTTTTTTCGTGACTTCATTAAGTCCTCGGTATTCCACGCATAGATGTAATTTCCATCCTGCTTCTTGACGAAAAGGATGCGTGCTCCTGTTTCCATGAACGGATCTCATATCCATCCCCTTTCCACATTCTGTTTCAAATAGCTTCTCAATTCTTCCAGTTCCGCCGCTCCTAGTGGATATAACCTATTTGCTAGGATTGTGTTTCCTATTACTAGGTTAATCTCGTGGTCCACTCCATTTCAGTAAGGCGGTAATGTGATCTTTTCATTCTCTTTGAAGAGATCCAGGTATTGGTGATATACCTCTGGTATCATCCGTTCCTAGGGTTCCTTTCCTTGGTACTTTTGGGCCTTAATAGCCAGTTCGGTACTGACATTTATTGCCTTTAAATCGTATTGGCCGTCCTCCTGGTTGCACTTGAGAATACCTGTGATCTCTCCTCTTCTGTAGAACTTCCCAAAGGCTGGGGCCGAGATCTCGCAGATCTCTATTCGTTTCTGGTCCTTTTTGTTTCTTCCCGGGTACCCTCTGATTCGTTTCTGTCCTGGTCTCTTTTATGGTCCGTACTTCCGAATCCTTTGTCTTCTTGTTCAGTCTTTGCAAGTACTTCGACTTCCTTGCATTCACTGTCCAGGTATCTTTCACATATCAGTTGTGCTCTCCTGTCACCGGAGTTGCCTGTGTAGTCTTCGTCCCCGAGGTTCACCATTACAACCTTCAGTTCACCTGTATAATCCGCATCTATTACATATGCGTTGGTTGTGAGCCTGTTGTTGACTGCCAACCCGCTTCGTGGCACAATGCGCCCATAAGTGCCCTGTGTTAATCTGATGGCTATTCCACTTCGGATGACTTCTTGCCCTTTGGCTGGTATCCTGATCTTTCGCTAGCAGACAGGTCGTGTCCTGCCTCCCTCAGTGAGCCTCTTGTAGGCATCGTTGCCTCTTTAGTCAACCTTTTGACTAGTATCTGTGTATCCATTTTAACCTGAACTGTTGAGGACTTCATATCTAAGTTCTCCTCCAGGGCTTCCCTTGTGGGACTGTAAAGACCCTCAGTGACTCTTTTAAATACCAGGTCGTGCATCTCTCACTATCAAACGTGATGGTTCCCTTTCCCCAATCAATTGCAGGGCTATGTTCTCTCAACCATGGCATTCCAAGAACTGCTTCCTGGTTTTGTACATTTGCCACTTGGAAGGTGATCATTTCCCTATGGCTACCGATGTCCATAGGTACTGTCGTTGTATGGGTTACAGGACCCATGGCGCTGTGTTTGCCGTCCGCCAGGTAAATCTCTTGTTCTTGTTTGGCCTCTTCCATAGGCATGCCGTACTTTTCGCATACCTCTTTATCAATAAAGTCCTCAGTCGCTCCTGAGTCGATCATTCTCTTGATACTGATTATCTTGGCTCTGCCATGTAGTCGCATTTTTACCATGACATGGTTGTTTTCGTGTTCCAGTGATTCTGTGTTGTTTAGTGCCGCGTAGAAGTTTAGTATCTCGATGGGTTTCTTATTCCCCTTGTCCCTCAGACTAGCGCTTACTGTGGACTGTCGTCTTGGTCCTCTTCGTGCTTTTTGCTTACGAGATCCATTTCACGCATTGCGGTTCTTTTTTTCCATTGTGGGTTGTGAACCCTAGTGACTGTCCTCGCCGTGTATTCTTTCTTGTCTTTTGGGTTGGTGCAGTTTCTCATCATGTGTTCAGGCTATGCACATGCCATACACAGATTGTTGTTTCTTCTCCTCCAATATTCGGTCTTTGATATGTTAAGAACTTGTCTTCGCCTAGTCGCATCTAGGTTCTTTGGATCTCCTCGAGACTCCGGTAGTCGTTGTGTCTTGAAGGTACTGTCGTAGTTTCTGGCGTTGTCGTTTGTTTTGGCCTTTGACTTTCCTTGCACATGTTTGATAACGTCTAAGTGGTTTTCCTGATTAATGGCCCATACCGCCATTTCCTCAGTCGTTGTGAAGTCTTGAGCACTCAGGGCCCATGCGTTCTGAATTTCTTTGTGTAAGCCTCCTCTGAAGGCCCTTCCCAAGGTTGCTTCGTCGTGTTCAGCCTCTTTTGCCAATAGTCGTAACTCGTTCCAGATATCAGTCACATTCCACCTCCCTTGCTTGATTTTCTCGATTTTATTTCTTGCTGTTTCCCTAGCATCCACGTCGCCGAATTGGATGCGTAGAGTGGCTTGAAATTCTGCCCAGCCATTCCGTGTGGCAGGGGTCTGTCCTTCCACATATGGAGTAATCCATTTGCCTGCTGATTCCCTCAGTAGGGATTTGGCGAAGTCCACTTGTAATCCGTCTTCATTTTCTCCCCATCCTAGTGCTGTGTAGTATATTGCAAGTTGGACTAGCCATGCTCCCAGTTTGGTACGGTCTCGTGTAAATGTATATGGGGTTTTGATTTTTGGCCTCCGCACAGTCTGTTCCTGTCGATTTTCCTGAACCGTTCTTATGAACTCTAGGAGTTGTTCTCTCGTGAGAGTTGTCGTATCCGCTGGTCCTGCTACCCCCGACATTCTGTGTATTGGGGAAGCTCCTGAGCTTACTGACCCTGATCTTGATCTTGTTTCCAGGGTGACCGGGCTTGGAGGTCTTGGGGATCCTTCTCGCGATATCTTGCTTAAGGCTTGTCCAAGTTCTGCTTGTAGTCCTAAGAAAGTCTGTCGATTGTTGAAGTCTGGTACTTCTGTATCTGTATGTGAATCCGTTTTGTATTCGTTAACTGTCGCAAAAGACGCAACCAAATTTTACAAACCTATCCCTAGTCTGCTGGACAAGGCACACTATCTTCTTCAACTGTAACAGGTACCGATACGTACCACTGGTCTTACCGCTCATCAGGGAACGTATTCTTACGTCGCCTTGGGAACGCAGAGTCCTCTCACTCCTAGCCCTTGCGACTGCTCCTTAGCGATACGTTCCTTGGATCACCTTTCGGTCGGTGATAAAAACAGAAGGTCATGATAAGAATAAAGTATAGATTGAACTAATAGGTAAAATATAAAATAGGAAGTAACTTAGGTGGTTGCGTGAAGATCTAGCAATCTGTGTCCGTGACCCTCCTTATATAGGCGCTCTTCATACAACCCTAACCCTGGTGACTTTACTCTATAAGTCACCTCTTTACTATGACTCCCGTGTGAATCATAGTATAACAAACATCCTATGACTCATAATTTGAGTAATAGTATACAATCCCCATAGTATCCAATTTCCATAAAAGGTCATATGCGCTAATCGCGTCACATGCGTGAAACTCATAACTCATACTTGTAGTCAGGTGCGAAAGTCATAACATAATATGACCTCACATTTGTGAGTCATGAAACCATAAACATAAATCAAACCAAATATCATAATCATAAATGATCTCACAAATCGTGAGTCTTGTGAAACATTCCATATTGCTAAGTCACGATTTGTGACACCGGGCAGCAGAGGTATAAACCCTTCTCTCCTCGATGATGTCTGGCGTCCACCACACCTTTGACCACCTCGTTGGTCTCTTCATTGTGGCCAAGCCTTTTACCATATGTATCAACCTCGTCAAGTTCTCCTCGAAGGTCTTAACGGCCGTAGCTGGGTCATTAAGATTTTTGTATTCATGATCAACATAATCTTTTAGGGAAGATTCTATCTAGGGTGGGGGGACCCCATTCTCGTCTCTCCATTTAATCTTGTCCCAGTCTATAGAAGGTATCGCCAGGTGTAAGTCCTTCAAGTCCAGTTCTGTGAGTATGATTAGGTGATCCGATCCTGTCTGTTGGTATAGGTCCCTCCATCTCGATACCTGCGCTAATAAAGCTGAATTGGCTAGCGCGTAATCGATAACCAAGGGTCGGTGTAACTTAGGATTGTCCAGGAATCTCGTGTAGACCCCAGGTGTATTCAAAATCGTAAAACCTCTCTGCGCTACTAGCCACATAAAGTGCTTACCCCGCCTTCGTTCTGCGGATTCGATAGTCCGTAGCGGGTTAGTAAAGGTCGTGTGTATATTTAAATCTCTGACCACAAGTGTCGGTTCGTTCGTTTCGATAAACAGTTGCTCTGGTGGTACCGTATGTCCCACATCGTTCCTGTTATAAATATTTATCCAACCAAAGGAATGACAGTCGCCTAATAAAGGTCCATCCTTACCAAAAATTCTCAAGTACAAAATATCAAAATCCTTTGAAACCACAACAAAGGAAACACTAATCTGAGTCCTCAGTGCCACATAGGTACACACCCATACCTTGGGTGTGGGTAAAAAAACACACACGTAACCTGGGGCCCTAAGGGGTTGCCCCTTATACAGTGGGGGGTCCTGTACACATACAAAGAAAACATTAAAACCTATGACAATATGAAATAAAGAAAGAAACACACTATTGCTCCCTTGGCAATTGTGTTGTACAACATTTAATCTCCATCTGCTCTTTTCATTTGAATGCACTGTTCCCGACATGCTGGCCCAGCAGTCTAATTTATTGGGGGGGTCACACCTTCCTCGCCTAGTGGTGCGGTCCGGGAAGCCATTCTTGAGTCAATGTTCAGTTTCTCAGTCTCTTTCACAATTATCATCTCAGGGCAAGCCGGGTCTTGAGCCGAATGATGGCCCTCGCAGGCGGCACATTTGGCAGGTATCGTCATGCAACAAGCAGGATTGGCTTCCGTGACCCTCTGCAGGCCGGTTCGTGGTATCGATGATCTTTTTCGGTGTGCTGTTGCGAGCAAATCAGGCAAACGGGCAGATTCTTCTTGCAGCCTGCGTGGGGGTGGCCATACTTCTAACAGTAGTGGCATTGCATCATTGCCAATGCCTGCCACATCACGTTCGACTATTTGTATTCGCCCATAAAGAGGACCAATGGTGTAACTTTTGCTACTTCGTTTACCGTAACCCAGATTATGATTGCAGTTGCCCTCTATTCATTAGAAACGGCCCGGTTTGGTTTCAGAAATATTGCTGTCACTATATTTATCTAATGGGTCACCTTGAAAGCCTCTTTTATAGCCTTCTCCAAACCCTCGTTGTCTCTTGGGATCGCGGCAAGGGACACACCGTGCACGATTACGTCGATATCTGAGGGCGCACTCCTAAAAGGCAGGAACTCTGAACCCCTACCGTCGACTGTCTCGTTCAATACTACTGTCAGCTTGTCTAGGGACCGGCTATATTGTCACGAGTCTGTCCCAGCTGGGGCAGTCAAGGAGACCGTTCCGTTCGTCCTATTCGAGAACACCTGTTAATTTGTTGGTGCCTTACATTCGCTTTTGAACAGGACTGTGGCGATAGCAACAGAGATCTTTGCTTCATCACGGGCCGGGTCTACTAATGGCTGTGCAACCTTCCTGGTAACAAAGATCTTCCTCCTTGCTAGGCTAGTGGACTGGTTCTTCGGGAAGACTTCGCTCCCTCCCTTCTTCGAGGTGGGTTTCTGTTCCGGCTTGTCCTGCTTTTTCTGCTTTGGTGCCCCGGGGTTTGGTGGCGTCGGGCCTGCTTCTCCTTTTCTCTTGTTTCTAGCCGGAGTCTGTGCTTCAGATAATGGTGGCTGCTGAGGGGCTACCGCGGCGTAACTTCAGGCGTCTAGTTGGCCTTGTCTTTTGAGAAGCGTTTTCGTTCAGTTCTTAGGAGCTGCAGCCGGGCCCCTCGACAAGTCATCAACCGTTCTGATGATATTCTGAGTCGTGGCTATGAGCGTCTACACCTTATGGGCAAGCGCCATAACTACCATCATAATCGTATATTCTGAATCCGAGAACATATCAGTGACGAAAGATGTGACATCCCTCGTAATCGGGTTGTTCTTTGGGGGTCCGTCGACCTTGAGATAGTTCATCACTACTTCCATACGTTTCTAGGAGGCGGGGTCAGGGCCTTGGTCTTTCTTGCCCTCTGGGCTCGGTGTTGACGGCTCAGATGAACCTTCCTCTGGCTCAATGTCCATTCCCACGTCACGAGATGCCATGGCGTGACTCGAAAATCTGTTAGGATTGTTTTTGGGTTCATGTAACGTGACGTATCAGATATTGCCACTATTGAGGTGGCGTTTTTCTTGCACTTTCCCAAGGTGTTGAAAAAAGTGCAAATTTCAACTTTGCGGAAAGAGTGTGGGAGGGAGTTTGATCTGCTCTAACTCAAGCCCTTTTGGCTTTTATAATTATTCGCATTTCATGTAATGTTGAAGGCAGGGTAACTTGAGGTTCACGCTCCTATACATTGTCATTAAGGTTGGGTAATATCATCCCTTTATGGCCCAAGCCCATTCGGAACTCTGCTTAACATACATATATCTTACCGGACAGTTCCGTCTACCTAGTCTATTATTTATACTTGATACCACCATCTTGAATCAACTGGTTGCATATATGTAACATGCCAAACAGGCTATTAGCTGCTTATCAAGTTTTCATAGGTTTTCCTAGTTAGCTGGCCAAGCTGGTAACCCAGTTTAACTCGAGTAGTAAGTTAATCTGCCTAATTTCAGGAATAGGTTACCCTGTCTAACTCTTATAGGTGGTTACCCTGCCCAACTGTGGTAGAGTGTTACCCTGTCCCTCTGGGTTACCCAACCTACCTAGGTACCTAGGTACTCTCATATTTACACTACCGCTGTCTCCCCTGTCACTTTGCAGGTCAATGCTATTATTTCTTGCTAGGCCTCTTTGAGGCCCCTAGTTAGGCCCAGATTTAGTAAGTTATACCAACTGATATGTAGGAGTGTGACAAATTAGGTCATCCTCGCCCCCCTCCTCAAAGATAATCAGACTCCCTTCTCCCTCCCATAGCCCTCTGACACCTTGGTACATGAGTGGCTAACTAGCCATCTATGCTCCCAAACCTCCCTCCTCACAAGTTACACTCTTACCAAACATGCCTCCATCCATGCCAAACACTGGTGGACCCCAGAATTATCCCACCTTATACTCGCCTTCCATCACACCTCCAGGACCCACCACTTAACTCACACAATAGGAACACTAGCACTCTGCCACTAATATTGTAATACATACCTTAAGGCCATCAAGAAGGCCAAATCTTCACACTGGATAATATTCCTAACCAATGTCAACACCAAGTCACTATACACAGCCACACACCTCGTTTCCAGTCGCAAACTTGAAATCTTCCCCTTCTTTCCTGACTCCACCACACCTGAGTAAATCAACACCTCCCTCCTTCTCCATTTCCTGCCCTACAAACTGCCTCTTCCCACCACCTCCTTCCTACAGTATAAGATCGATGCCACCCTCCTCCTCAATGAAGAAATCTTCTGCGCCATCAGTAAATACTAATATACCTCAACCTCAGGACCTTACCATGTCCCATAGAGGATCTGGATGAAGGTCCACATTACCAACACCTCTATCCTACGGCAACTCCTTGGCCCACTCCTCAATCTTTGCTATCATCCACTCATCCTCAAAATAGTGTACAGTAGCATACTTCGCAAACTAGGCAAAGCTGGCAACTGCGCACCTGCCTTCTTCTTTATTATTGCCCTTTTTTGAAACGCTCTCCAAACTCCTGTAAAAGGATAATGGCTTACCAGCTTGCACCTGTATAAGTTCAGTTGACCTAATCAACCCAAATCAATGTGCCTCTCTCCCTGGACTCAGCACATTTGATACCTGCACTGCCATTTCTCAAGAGGTTTGCTCCTTACAATAGCAAAATAAGAAAGATTGGTCCACCTTCCTTGATATCAATGGAGGCTTCGACAACATATCTGCCTCCTCCCTTACTCATCTCCTCTGCTCAAGAGGCATTCCTAGATACATGACCTCATAGGTCCGCTGCTTCCTCACTTACTATAATTACCACCTCATCTTTTAAGGGACACCAGCAATATTCACTACAGTGTCTGTTCGGACCCCACAAGGTTCCCCAATTTCGACAATTTTATTCATGATTTGTCTTTCACGATTGCATTTTTCCATACCTGGAGGGGTTATTTTTATAGATATTGATTATAATTCTATTACGGTTTTTTCTGTCTCTTAAAGAGGGAACATTTAGGTGCTTCAACAGGGTTTTTCTTTTCTCACTCACAGGGCAGCCAAGCTGGAGGTATCCTACTCAGTCCCTAAGATTGACCTTATCCACTAGCGAACACCCAAGAATCACTCTCCTATTTCTTCGTCTCCTATTGGGTATACTGTGTCTCTCTTCCCCACCACGACCTTAGTATGCTGGTTAAGCTACTTTTTTACCCCTACTATGGAAACCATCACAGATTTTTTCAAAGGGATTCCCTTTGCTCAGGTAGCCTTCTCCCCTCCTCTAACAACTCTCACCACCTAGACTAGACCTCTCTCCGTACATGGCATACTGGCTTGCATCTGGACAAGTCATACTAATCCTCACCTATGGTGCAGACCTATTTGCCCCCTTCCAGGTCACCCTAGACAGGATGACTAGTCTTTAGAACAGAGTGCTTCCTTGGGTCACCAACTGCTTTTCCTCAACTCCAATCTCCATATTAAACTGTTGAGGCTGCCTGGCTCCTATCTCCTACCTGCTTCCACACAAGCGGCGCATGACTGCCCTCCGCATCAGCTGCTCCTCACCAGTCATTAACCCTCCTGTCTCCCTGCTACACCCCTCTTTTCCCATCTCAGAACACTCTGACACAAGACTTGACTCCCGTGTTACACTCCAAGGGGCTAAGCAAAACTATATACTGCTCCCATAGGATAGATCCAGATCCCGATACCTCCTTTGGTGGCACCTTCTAATTAATGTACTTTGTTATTCCTGTCTTCCAATTATTCCCACTGTGGGGAACTTCCCCCTGGTCTCTCATCATCTGCTTCCCACAGGCATCCTCCCCCCTGAACCAACAACCAGAAGTTACAGCTTCCCTTTGAATGCCTGTAAAGCCTTCCTTATCAAAGACTGCACCCTCCAAGAACTTCCTCCCCTCGACTATAGCTATACACTGTGCCTGTCCCCCTACCACTTTATTGGGCCGGAAAAGTTCACTGTTAGTAGAATCCACTAAATGCGGTCTGGTAAAAGCTACCTGGCCGCCCACAGATCCTGGAACCACCATGACCCCCTCACCCTCTGCCCCTACTGTAAGGAGGAGGAGGAGACCATGGTCCACTCTATCTTCCTATGTAATCCCTAGCCACCCTTCACCCCCGCCACCTTGTGGGCATTGGCACTCTCAGCCTGGCACTCCTCTCTCGTCCTATGTGGACCTTAACAGTCCCTACACGCCATATTCTGGAATCTGCAACTGGTTTCCCCCCATGCATGCCTGGCTTTAGGCTACCCTCACCTTAAGACAGCTTGGCCACCCTCCTTTATTGACTTTAACTCTATCGTATTGTTCTAAATTTCCTTACTTAGTTTGGAATTTTGTTATTTTCTTTCCTTGCTTGAGTAGCCTCCATTTTGCAAGCTGTAATGGTACCATTACAACTTGGAAATAGGATTTTGATATTTCCTTTGTTTCGTTGTTCCAGATTAACATTTCGTTTTTGCAATAGCTAGTGTTGCATGCAGGTTCTTGTACGTTAACTGAGAATCTATGAATTAAATAACAACTTAGAAGGATTTCATTACAATGGGATCAGGTTATAGTCTAACAGAAAACTTTATTCAAGATAAAGTGACTTTTATTATATAAAGTATGACAAGAAAAACCATCAATACATATATCACTAATTGTAGACATTACGTTCTCACCCTATATGGCACACACATGGCAAATTTCTTGTTATATCACTAGCAGGACTCTCAGAACACTTTTGCAACAATTTCCATGCCTTCTCAGTTCTTATGTCAGGAACTGTGGAAAGTGTTCTTTATACTTGCTATCCAGTCCGCCCAACTTCGAGGTACAACGGCACTAATTATGGACTCTACTCGAGCTACTGTGATGCCGGATGCCTAGCACCAAATATCCAAGATGCACCTTTGGTCCGGGTATCCCATACAATGTCGTGATCTCTCACAATTACACGACATTCCCTCACGCTTCTTCGCTACCCTTTAGAACCTGTTTGGATACGACTATTTTGTTCCATTTTCCTCTACAAACGACACCCTCCCTTCCCACCCAAATATTCTGAATAGAATAGCCGTTTCGCAAACCTAAAGCCTTGGTGCCATTGGGCGTGACAACCTGTTGTAGTTACAAACTATGGTTTGCAACCAAGCTTGTAAGGGCCTGTTCGGCTGTCATTAAAAGATCAAGCAAAGCTTTTCAAACCTTAGGTTCACTAGCAGTCATACCAAGCAGTGAGGCGAACTATGGTTTGAGAGGAATAAGGGGTGAGTTTGGGAGAGAGAAAATCTTTTGAATAATCAGCACTACCGTTCCCTAGATCAGTTTGTTAGTTGGTGGTGTGGACACGACTACTTATAACTTTGAAGGAAGGAGTGGGGGGTTTGCTCAAATTTTACCTCGGGAGGTAAAGTTTCCAACCTCGGGGGCCATTTTCACAGCTGTCGAGTTTCCAAATAACCATGGTTTGATGTGGTGCAGAAGGCCTCGACTATTTCCAAAACCATAGAATCTCTCCAAACCACGAGTTTCCAGCCTCAAACCTTGGGTTTGTCTGGCTCCCGCACAGGCCCTAAGTGATCATTCTGAGTCCATACTTACTTATGTATTCCTGATTTTCAAACACTGTGATTGGTTAATTTTGCAGCTTGGTCTCAAACCTGGGTTGTAACCGTCTCGCGTTGTCACGCCAAACGGCCCCCTTCTGAACATCCCATTCAGACAAAGCCATAATTGAATGTATGGAAATTGGAAATGATTTGTTCTACAAGAGAAATGGTCACAAAACAGAACGGTTGTTTTGCCTTCTATATTTTGCCAATTAGGCCCTTATATTACTACACCAACATCCTACCCTCACAGTCGCTCACCACTTTATCCATCACTTAGATTGCAGACTCAGACTATAACCCCATATAAATCAGGCTCCCATTATCATGCTCCTCTCGGTGGGTGCTTCACCATCCTATAGAGTCAGGGATGTATTTACTAGCAAATCCCGGCCCCGGATTGTGGAATGCGCCTAGACTCCACATCGACTGAGGCATCAAATAAAACCTGAAGGTTCATTCCGGCGCAATGGGCAAATCCTCAAACTCTAACTCTAAAACCCCAGTAATCTCGCTTACCTCAGGATTATATTGCCGTTAGGTCACGCGCATACCAGGATTGGTGGTAAATACTGTTTTATAATACAAATGAGAATATTGTTCTACCCGGTTCATTCATCCAAGTTTTTTGACCAGATTTCGGAATAGATATAGGCAGAGTTGAAATTATGAAGCATAACTCATTCTGTCCTGGCACCGTTTTTTGGAAATTCCAGCACTTGTTGGCCGCCGTACGGATATGAACTGTTGGGACAACGAAGCCTTGAAAATCTCACTCCCACAAAACCCCCCTCCTTCATGTTTTCGCTTTTTTCTCCTTTCTTGCCTCGAACAAAGAAGCAACCTTGAACTTCTTAATCGCTTAATACGAATTCCGTGAGTCCACTTGAGCCACTCCGTTTCACCCCAGGAAATCAGTCTCTCCGATCATTACCGCCAACTCCACTATTTTCAACATCGTCCCCTGTTACAAATATCAGTACTAGTAAACACCAGCATGGACTCTCGGAATTTGCAAGCACCGAAAACCTTTCTTTTCATATAATATATCATTCCTCGTTTTCTTTTCTCATGTAGAGAGCTTTCCTCTTACCTCCTGAATACAATAATTCCCTGTCACCTAAAGCCAGTGTACCTCAATCAAAAGAAAACCCCTCGGTCCGATCATTGCTTTCTCTTGCAGTAACAGCTTCCAACATTCTCCCCTGTCCTCCGTCTCCCCGGGTCATCTCCTGGCATCGCCTGGAATCATACCACCACCCCCAAAAAACGACAGTGACTTTATAGGGCACGCCGCCCTGGGATTTCGCCGCCCTGGGCGGACTACAAGAGGTCAAGAGGTAGTCCAGTCCGGCCCGGGCCCCGAGGGGCCGCCAGACCGTTGGGGGCAATGGCAGTGGGAAGCACGAGATGGGCTCCTGCTCATATCCGCGAGGGAGAACCTCTACTTCTCTTTGTTTATAATACTTACCGATTTTTCTTCTGAACACTGTTTTCCCCCGCAGACCCGCTTTCGCTAATCCCCTTTCATAGCTTGCTCATTAGGACTAATCCTGCCGTGTTTTTTATCACTGGGCTGACACTCAGAACCGAACAGGCTCCGGGAAGATGCCAGCCTTACCGGTGCATATGAGTGCACGTCGTGCATACCCCTCTAGCCAGCTACCTCTAAGGCGAGCCACCATGGAATAACCTAAATTTATGACGTGGAAAGTGTTGCGTGCTCCCGTGTGGTAATGATCATTCTGTAGGCAAATTCCAGGAATGTGTTGTTACACAAGAGTCCCCACCTTGAAATCAATAAACCGCAGTGACATACCTGCTCAGATTCGTTATTACCTTTCCACACCCCACGAAGGATCAATGGGAGGGAAGCCCCTCTCTGGGGATTTCGGTTCTCCTTCCTAGAAGTTCGTAGTGCTTAATGTGATCACATGCGCTACCCCCGATTTTTTAGTAAGCCCTGGGTGCCTATTTATGCGCGATAGGGATAAATACTAGAATGAGACTAGTTTGGAGAGATCCCCTGACAGGAGGGGACTTATTTAGGAGATCAAAGAGGTGTCTCTTATCAGAACCCATACCAATCCGCTATTTACCGAGCATACAGCATTAGGGCCACGCTTCTGAACAAAGAAAGCGATGGTTACAAAAAGAATCTAATCTTACCGTTCTGGGTTTGTTTTTTTGCACAGGTTACCACGGAGCCACCAAGAGTCTTGTCACTGAGTGTATGAAAGCATTCTGGGTTTGTGGCGCCCTATAGCTCAAACGGTTTATTATCACGTAATGTTCTCGATATGGTGGTAACCCTTTAATCTGATGCAACAGAGGGAACTGAATAGACCAGTGAGAGGAGCTAGAATACCCCCAGCCAAGTGAGGTAGAGGCAAGATAGTGTATCAAACTGGCGGGTTACTATGGATGGGCCCATTTGCCCCAAAGATCTTAGCTGAAGAAGTTCAAATAAAGTTATCAAAGAAACAGCAAGCCCCAGTTTTCCTCCACACAAAGAACCTAAGCTCAATTCTCATCTGCAGGTGCCCGCCGTCAAGGACCTTGTTTATGTATCTTGGGCCCCAGAAAGAAAGACTCCACAAGTTGCCCAGTCTCATGACACATACTCTGTAAATCGGGAGGATATCCTATTTCTCTAGAATACCAATACCGAAAATCTCCTATCCCACTCTAACATATATACCCGGAAAACCCTCCGATTAGTATCAACTCCTATGTATCAGTGACTCTACGCATGGTCGGGATTTAAACTTATATAGGTAAAGACCACGCATAACGGTTCCCAGCACCTCCAGATGGGAATGCCGATTCCAGTAAGTCGACTGCCGTGTGATTGACCCACCTCGAAACTGAGGGCAACTTTCGAGTGAAGCTTGGAGAATCCGAGTATGAAAATTAAGTCGCCAATCTCTCGTTTCCACTCCTGGAGGTTTCGAAATTGTTCTTTCCTCCTCACGGTCCAGAGGAACTCCGAGGACTTTCTTATAGTTACCCTGGCTGGGGTACGACATCAGGGCTTTCCTGCCGACGTCTCCTCATTGCTTCCTGCCTTTCTATTTCTTTAGTCGCCCTTTCAACCTCCCTCCCATCCATTTAAAGAGCAAACTTTCTCCCACCCCCAACAACTCCCACTCCAAACCTCTCTCTCTTCCAACCACCCCCACCTCAAACTTCTCTCTCTCCTTCAACAACCCCAACCTCAGACTTCTCTCCCTCTCCCTCTTTCAACAACCTCCACCCCGAACTTCTCTCCCTCTTCCAAGTACCTCATCCTCTTCCGTCAGATCAACCCTTCTTGTTTGCAATCAAAAGACTCGCCGCACAACTCTGTTTAAATTAGAGTTAAGACATAAGCATCACTATGCAAACAACTAACGACGACAACGACTGGGGAGACCTCTTGCCCTCCCTAGAGGAGACACTTGAGTTGCTCCCAGAGCTCAGAGAAACCGCTGAAGCTCTTGGCAATCTTCGTACTGACCCAAACCACAACGACTTGAAGAGCTCTGGCCATCCTGGGCCTCCTACTTCTCGCGCTATTGAGTCTGTAAGCAGTCCGCATCATAATACTGCATCCCCCAAAGAGCCCCGCCGCAGAGTCCCTCGGCGCAAACTAGATTTGGCGGGTTTGTACACTCCCCGTCGTTGTAGAAATACCACTATAGCTTCCGGGAATAACAAGTCACCTTCCTCACCAACGATACGTTATTCTAACAGAGTTCCACCTAAGAAAGGTACCTACCGTGCTGCTATAGCGGAAGCAAGGCTTGTTGCAGCAGAAAAGAACCAACAACTTGAATTTACCCCAGCCAATGAGTCAGGCTCTGATCGCGAGTCCAGAACCCGTTCCGTTAACTCTACTGCACTCAATAAATTCACGTCATATGCTTTCCGTAAGGACGAGCCGGGGGCTCCTAATGTTTTCAGCCGAGTTAGTAAAGCTGGAACAAAATCCAACATGGACCCCTTCTCCTTTGGCCTCAACTCTCAGTACACACATATGCGTCCTCTCATTCCGGAAAAGCGTGGATATATGGGACAGGCTGCGCGCCAGTTGGTTAGTGACTCTTCTGACAGCGTATATGATACCAAAAAGCGGTTCGGCTATGCGAAGTCATCCTCGCCCCGGGCGGCCAATTTCGGCAGAGAGGAGATATCAGACAGAAGATCCGAGTCTCCTCCCACTAGCGAGAAGGATATCTCATACGATGAAGAAGCTGCAAACCCCGATACCAATGCTGGTAACACTCGCCCTCGCCGCAAAGCAGCTATGGTTGCAATGGAACGTGCTAGAAGCCAATTAGATGACCCTTTTCCCGGGCTATTTGCACCCCGTCGTGTCAACAGACGTACACCGGATGAAAAGGCTCTAATATCTAAACTTGCACGCAAGGAACCGGTGGCTAAAGCGGATGAATCCGCATCTGAATCTGAGTACCACGAGATCTCGCACCTTCCTATTCCTATTCGCAAAACTGGCCAGAAGTCTCAGGTCTTTTATAAGATGGAGAGTATTGATCCGGAGGGTTAAGCGTCTGTTGGAATTGGTAGAGGACTGAATATTTTCACATTCCGCTCCAGTTTCATTATTACTACCATTATTGCTATCACAATTATTATTATTATTATTATCATTATTATTATTATCATTATTATTACTATTCTTGCTTTATTACTATCCAGTACTACCCCTCAGTTCAGGGCTTTTGTTTTAAATTCCTGACTTTGCTTAAAAGTGTTTTCTGTACTTTGTTATTGCATTTGGCGAGTTATTATGATTGTTATAGGTCGACATTAATAGATGTACTGTCTAAGAGGTCCAATCGGCCGACTGACTACAGCTAACGATTTCGGTTTCGGCAAACATTTCCTTCGGGAGTAATGCTTAAGCAGTCGGATTGGATCAGCTACCCCCCTACACCCTAAAGCTAAAAGGGATGCAGCTACTATTCAGCTACTTGAGCTGATCCGAGATTATACAATACCCTTTGAGTTACTTGCACTCATTCACCTATCGCCGGGATGAACCTCATGTTTTTCTATGGTATTTCTTTCTTTCCCACCTTTCTGTTTTAAATTCTTTGTTCTTACTAGTGGATACAGTACGGTCGGTTTTGTTCTGGGTACTTGGAAATTTCTTACCTCTTTTTTGAAAAATTAAGGGGAATTGCTCTTACGAAAACGACATTTCGTATGGTGGACTGCTTCTTTCTACTCTTCTCTACATGTCGCTTTCATTTACATTTTCAATTTACATCAGTTTTCCATACTCTCTCTACTATCTTCTCCAGTCTCGCAAAGGGTTCCAGTATTGAGATAAGTTGGGCTTTCAAACAACTCTGTTACCAAAAGCCATTATTGCTTCAGTTTCCTTGCAATCAGTTTCCCTCATACTATATTTTCACATAGTATAAAAACTGGAATAATTGAACCTCGGCTAGTGCGTTGGAATCGCCTTTCTCAGTAAGGTCAGTTGCTTTTTTGTTTTTCTTTTTCTCGCCAGAGGATCAAAAGACAGTTGTTTCACTGGGTTTTTCCCTACTAGTCCAGAGGGCACTCTATACGAGGCTGGTCACAAAAATGGTAAGCAGAATGGCATATGACAACCCAAACCATGCTACCCCATACCTCAATTTGATATATTTGGAGGCTGTAAAAAAAATTCAAAAATTAATAGAAGAGTCAGAAACCCTGTCAAATATCCTCCCAGGTTCTCACAGATTATTGAAGAATCGTTGAGTACTTTGGCACCCAATATGGTAGAGTTGAAGTTGAAAAACGCGCCAAGTCTTGCAATCTCCCATACAAATACTCGTGCCAAGGTTGTGGCTGGTTGCTACAACCCCAGGATGTGCGCAAGCTGACAACCAGGTGCACTCTCAAGAGTGCTTGCTAGTCCAAAATCACTTTACTGTCCAACATCACTTTATGGTTCAACATTCACTTTGTGGCTCAACATCACTTTAAGCTTCACTATTGATTTGTAGCTCAACATCATTTTACAGTCCAACATCACTTTGTTGCTCAATCTCAAGTTTAGCCTCACTGTGCATTTCTGGCTTAAGATTATATTATAACTTATCATATGTTTGAGTTAAATAAAACCTCCACCCTTATCAAAACTTGATAGCATAATATCAATTGATAGCTCAATTTCAATTCCTAGTATCTTAGAAATTTCAACCTTATTGTTACTTCGATGTTCAATACAAGCATAATATCAAAAATGAACTTTTTATTATAATATTTACATATATATTTTTCCTTTATAACCTTGCTCTCTGCTTAATGCCAAGCACTATTAGCTTGAATATTCTCTTTTTATATGCCTGAACTGCATGTTTTTCCTTTACAAAAGCATTTATCACATCTAGCAATTTTTTCATCCTGACCTTATCTTCCCTATTCTTTGCATTTTGTGCTCTTTGCAGTTGTTTTTCTACTTTTTCTACCTCAGCCTCCTCCCTTCACTTTACCGTTTGTCCTGCTTCAGAGGCATATATTACAATACCCTTTTGAAGCTGCCTGCGACTTTGGGCCTTACGCCTTGCATTTCGAGAATGTTCAGCCACTCGGGTATGCTCCAGATGCTCCATTGCCAGTGTCCCAGACTGTACTTGTGCTAACCCATCTTGCATCACAAGACCCAGCTCATGCTGAAATGATGGTGACATTGTCGTTACCTCTTCCATCAACTCTTCTCCGTGGACTTTAAGTGCTGGTATAGTGAGCGGAACACTATTGGATGCAGCCCGTGGTTGTGTGATTGACTACTGTAGAGTAACTGCTGCCTCACACAATTTTGATATAAAGATTGCAGGATTAAACTGAATAGGTCTTGGCTCCCGAAATGAGGATTGAATAGTGGAGGGTTTGAAAGGATGGTGACTGATTACGCTGATTTTATCGAGAAACTCAGATTTATCAAAGTTCTCAAAACCCATGCTGATTGTAGCTTTAACTACTTCTTAGTGGTAGTGCCTATAGTGTTGGAACATCACTACATCTAATAGAAGGAGAGGGTGGCTTTTATGAGAAGGAAGATAAAACACAATAATCTGGTGTTGGTAACTGTAGTCGTGAAACTGCTTTGTGTAATGCAACCTAAAGCCGTCACAGATTAAAAGTCAGTATTTGCCAACTTGTAACAGACAGGAAAACCAGTGAAAGTAAGCAATCCAATCTATCGTTAATTTGTCCTTAGTATACCAGTTGCTGATATACCAACCAGATAATCATCAGGGATTCAAGTGGTATTATACTATGGCTCTTGGTAGATAATTCCAGGAATAATTAAAATTGGTGGTAATACTACCCTATCACTACTAATAGTCTCACATATGGTAATCTGTTCACGATTTGTCGAGCTTGTCCAATACGTTGTCCTTGAATTATCTCGTGTGATCATCCGTTGGTCTCGAACAATCCCACTATGAAAGCCTGTCTCATCGAAGTTGTACTCATTACCAATTTCAAGCTGATACTCATCACAGACTGATTGATACTTGGCAAACCACTCTCTGAACATCTCTGGTTCTTGTGAATTCTTTCTGTTGACATCAAGTTTTTGTTATTTGCGTATGAAGTATTCAGGATGGTGTTTGACAAATTGTGTGGCCTAATGTTGTCCAACCACTGGAACCGGTTGAGAACGTGTATGACTATATGGCAATATCGCATTGGCACAGCCTGTAACCATTTGGAGCCTATCACTCGTACCAATACTATCTAAGCGATCGAGATAATGGCAAACAACAAGTTCTTAATCATCTTGCAGTCTTTGGTTAGGACCTATTCTATCTTGACGTGAAGGTCAGCCTTGCCAAAGAGCAAGTAGTTGGGAAATTGGAATTTCATAGGTTCGTGCAGTTGCGGCAAGATTGATATATAATCGCACGAGACTCGAAGGAAAGCTAGTGCGGCTTGACTTCGAATTTGGATATCGCATTATGGTTCTACCAGCTGATTATGAAGGCCAAATGTAGGAACTGGTGGCATTGTTGATAGTTGTTGATATGATATTGTTCTAAAAGGATAATGCTGGTTGAAGAATTAAGTTAGATTAAGCTATCACCCAATCTAGTTCTATAAATTATATTTTGCCCTCATATGAGATTGTGCTGTCTCGTTTTGATAAGGGTGCAGGTTTTATATAATGCTAACATAGGATAAGTCATAATTTGATGTTGAGCAATAAAGTTATGTTGGATAGTAAAATAATATTGAGTTACAATTCAATAGAGAGGCTTAAGGTGATGTTGAGCCTGATGGTGATGTTGAGCCACACAGTGATGTTGGACTGTGAAGTGATATTGGATTGAAGGGCACTCTGTAGAGTGCCCTCAGTTCTGAGCTTGCCAACATCTGGAGGTGGTGGCAACCAGCCACAACTTTGGTACGAGTAGTTATAGATTTTGTGAAAACCAAAGTTCTATCCATAGCTCTCTGGATAATTCCTCAGCCAGTTAAGATACAGAGTTCTACACGGTTGGAAAGCAAAGCCCATAGGATTTTTTCACATATAGTCAAAGATTTGGTTTGGATTGCTTCCTGTATGAATGGTTTAAGAGTCATAAATATGGCCGTTTTCAGTGAAAAACAGTTATACTGCTCTGTATTTTTGTTATCAGCATCATATGTATTTGTGTAAGTTTCAATTATGACTTGCTTTTATACTAGTCAAGTTCTGGAATCTCATTTTCCTTAATAGTAGCAGTAAAAGTAGATTAAATTTAACTGCTGCTTCTATTATAATGGATATAGGGTAAGATTGAAGCTCTCTAAAACATGTACTCTACGAAACAGAATGTTTTGCAGTAGCTCTTCAAGTAAGAATATGAGGGTTTCCACCTAGTTATCGAATATAGGAAAATTGTTATATGTGATAAGAGGTTTTGGCATAAGACCTTTTCAATTATGGAATATGAACTATTATACAAAATGTAAGCAGATAAGATATATATCATACAATAGTAGATATTCTATTACTCTACGTCTTTCATATCAGAAATATACCAATCGCTTACGTATTTTCACTTGATAGATTATTGAAATTCAGGAGTTCCATATAATAGAAAGTATTGTTAAACTATTTTTATTACCAGAATATAGTGCTTAATATATCTCTTATCATAGTTATATATGATATTTTATTAGATGAAAAATGTTCCTTATATTATAGCAAAAATTTATAATTACATTGCATTTTATTTATAGTTAATATAAAACTCTACGATTTATACCTATGGTAGAATATTTCTAATTCCACTCGCTGTTCAAGTATAAGGACTGTCAACTGATATAATCTTATTTATTTTTCCGCTAACCTCCTATTTCAACAAAGGCTTGTTTTTTGTCAGATGCAATCAACAAGGTAAACTCTGAGTGATTGAAATATAAAGCAAAGTCTAATACACATTTCAGAGTACCCATACCGTAATATTTGAACAATTTTCAGAAAATGTAGTATTAATACTTACTGCCTTAAAGTAAGTAACAGCAGAAGGGATTATTAAATTAGCATAGTTGTGAATAACAAAGAATTGGGATTCATAAAATATTAAAATTTGTATTACCAAGCTAACTGGTGCAATTAATAAGAAGACGGATCACATGGTTGGGACTGGACTAAAGAGCACAAGTAAAATTCCCAGAAAGTGAAGATTAAAGTAATTGAATCAAATAAGAAAAGATAATATCGTTAAGCTTGAACTGAACTGAATTTAAGTTTTTGTTGAGAGGATGATTAGTTATCAAAGAAGAGTACGTATTTTTTCATTTTTATTATCTTTTTAATAAATATATTCAGTATTAACATATAGGAACCTGCATGCAACTCTAGCTATAGCAAAAACAAAATATTAATCTCAAATATACAAATAAAGGAAATATCAAAAACATATCTCCCAGGCATAATTGTATCGTCACTGCTCTTACAATGGATGCTAATAAAGTAAGACAAGAAAATAAGAATATTCGAAACAACCTAAGGAAATTCATAGCAACCTAATAAAGTAAATATCAGTAAATAATAGGGCAGTGTCACTATCGGTGAATAAACAAGGAAGAATTTTTCACCTGACTCAAAGCCATGAGTCATAAGGCTGTCAGAATTTGCATTATGACTCATTAGTAGTCATGTGGTTTCACATGATGCACATAAGTTCAAACATTGTTTCATTGTAATTTGGTTGATTGTACGCATAACACACACTTATGAGACATATGATGTAAAGTGTTTCGCACATGTTACCACCTTGGGGCACAAGATTGGTTTTATGAGTTATAATAGGTTTCGGAATGATTGTGCAGTTGACTCTGGAAAGCCAGCTCATGGTTTTGATACTGTGACTCACTATGAGCCGTAGAGGTCGTGGGACACATAAGTATGAGTCACCAGGGTTTGGGTTTAGGGAAGGGTGCCTATTTAAGGACATCTGGGCTGACTGGAGCTAGGACCTGCAATGTTCAGCTGCTTCAAGCAGCCTTCTCCAGGATCAAGCGTCGCAAAGCAGTGCACAAAGTTCCTTTTTCAGTCTCCAAGATGTAGCTCATTCACTGGCGCACCAAGAACCAGAGGGGCTCCCCATGCATCATCCCCATATACTTGGATGGGCAGGTCATCCATCCCACTAACTCCCTCAGGTGGCCAGGTTACTAGCTCAACCCATCCCATTCTACATCAACTTACTTCTCCAAACGACTTGCCCTCACTCAAGGTGCCTTCGCCACTTTCCGCAGGCTTTCCCCACCAGGGGCTGGCCTCTCCCCCCACCTGTGCCACCGCCTTGCTGTCTCCCGCCTCCTCCACATCATCACCTATGCGGCTGACCTCTTTATACCCTCCCACGGAAAACTACGGCACATTGACATCTTCTGGCACCAGATAAAGAAATGGGTTACCAACTGCTTCCGCTCTACTAGACTCTCTGTCCTCTACCTTGAGAGCTGCCTGCCTCCTATCGGCCTCCTCTGCACGCACCGCCATAGCCTTGCAGCGCTCAAACTTGCATGTGCCCCACATACAATCAACCCACCAGCAGGGCAGCTCCTCACAGACTTTCCCTCCCTCGTGCAGTCTCGCGCTCCAGCCTCGTGGCGTCACCTCACATGGCACCTACAACCCAGTGTCATCCCTCTCCACTGGAAGACTGCCCCTCCATGCCCACTGGTCCGCACCCACCTCCCGGTTGATGCAATGGCCCACCTCATCCTCCACTTTCTGAGATCGTTGTCCTTCGCCCCTTTGCCACGTGCAGATCTCGCACCCCTCTGTCCTCCTCCCCCCCCGCTGCCTGCCATGGACCCCGCCTACACTGGCCTTAGGAGGCGGGCGCACCAGACCCTCTACAACCACTAGGGGGAGGCCTCCCCTCCACCATACTACTACCCCGACAAACCATCCTTGTTCCCACACCCTTTTATAGGCCTCGGCTAGTTCATGGCAGACTGCATTCACTAAATGCGTACCCACAAGTGCTACCTTGCTCTGAAAAGCTCCTGGGCCTCCCAAGGGGAGTCCACCCTCTGTTCACGATGTTGGAACTTCGATGAAGACTTCCAGGACGCAATATTCTCCTACACGGCCACCGCTACTGCCCGCAGACACTAACTCCTAGGTGTCGTGGGGATAGGTGTAGACTATCCCATCTGGTCTTCTATACCTCTACTGCTCAACCTGTTCGCCTATCTACAATAGACACAGGTTGGCTTCCCTCCTGGCATGGTACTATCCCCACCCTCATGGCCGCCTCCTTTGGTTGCCCCCACTCCCGTTTGGTCCCCTGCCCACCCTCTTTTTTCGTCCCCAAGTTCTTAAATAATATGTGGTTTTCCCTCACCAGATGGCTTAGTTTCTGTAGGTTTCCTGTGCTGGTTTTTCCTTACTTGAGTTTACCCTACAAGGTGTATGCACAGTTACCTGTCCCATTGGAGCTTCATGTGCCATTGGTTTCTTTTGTTTCTAGTTAATAGAATTAAGGTTTTGTTTATGCCATACCTAGCGCTGCATGCAAGTTCTTGTACCTTAACAACCAATATTTGATGTCAAAAAAAAAAAGAAAAAAAAGAAAGAGCCTGTAGCTAGGATATCCTGCGTCTCCTCTACACACCTCGTGATTTAAATCTCAATACCACAAGTTTCATTACCAACTATCCTCCTCCCCTCGCCTCCCCCTTTGATGGCTATTCTGCTTAGGGGTGTTGGGGCCCCCTCCTCATGTTGTCCCCCTTCCTAGGGGATACCCTCACATTGGGATTCATCTTGATTGCATCTCACGATGTCTCCTCTCCCTCTCATACCACGCTTTTGCAATAGCTCACTTGACATTTGCCTGGTTGGCAATAGTTCTCATCATGTTTACGGTCGGCGCTGTCAGTACTGGACCTCCTGCCAATACAGTCCCAGCTGGTTAGCGGCTTTAGTGAGGAACCGGATTGGTTAGTAGCGCTATAGTCTCTCTCTCGATCGGCTCTGCTCTTTCTAAGATTCAGGAAAAGCCATAGCCATGGTCTGGCTAGTCTGCTGTTTCTGGTGACTGCCTCACCCTCCCTCCCCTCTCTTTTCAGTTGGATCAGCTGGCACCCTACTGATCCCCCTCACTTTGTGGTGCCCGGGATTACTCAACTGCAGGCGCCACCTTTACCTTGCTGGCAAGCCCTTCCGGTTACGCTCTCTCTTGGTATTGTACTGTCTCCTTCGCTGTTGCTAATGCTACCTGAGTTTGAAGTAATGACTGCCACAATCACTCGGATCTGGTTATAGTTGGCTCCCAGTCCTGTATCTTTTTTAGTGTTGAGATTGGTATTGTTTTGAAGTTTTATTTATTTTGATTTTTCGCTGGAGTCTATATCAAGAGTTTTCCTAATGCTTTCCTGCTTACCTTCTTCTTACTTTCACCTAGTTGTTTCAGCTAGGTGTTTGTTTGTTTGTGGGTAGGTATCTGGGTTTAGGCCCATACCAGAGGGTCCTGGGAGTACGTGTTTTGATCTCAGGGGCGGTGAGGTAAAGTATTTGGACGCTATATCTAGTGATGCATGCGAGTATCACGATTGGTGACTGAGCAAAGCAGGAATTCACATGACTCCTAGTTATGATTCATAAGGCTGTTAGATTTCGCATTATGACCTAGTAGTAGTCATGGAGTTTCACATGAAGCACACTAGTGCAATAATTGTTATATTGTGATTGGTTGATCGTGCACATGACCCACAATTGTAAGTCATATGCTATAATGAGTTTTGCACATGACTCATATTATAAGTCATGGGGTTTGCACATGTGACAACTTTAGGGCACATGATTTTATGCATGAGTTTTGATTAGTTTAGTACGCTGTGCAGTTAACTCATAGGAGTCAGCTAATGAATTTCATAGTATGACTCATTATGAGTGATGCCGTGAGTGTGACTCATAGAATTGAGTCACCAGCGTTATGGTCGAGGGAAGAGTGGCTATATAAGGACCTCTAGGCGGCCTGTAGTTAGGATGAACATCTTCTGGTACCAGATCAATAGCTGGGTTACCAATTGCGTCCGTTTGACCAGACTCTCTGTCCTCTCCCTAGAGAGCTGCCTCCTACCTATCGCCCTCCTATGTGCCCACGGGCATAGGCTTGCTCCACTCAGACTGGTGTGCGCCCCCCCCACCATCAAACCCTCCACAGGGCGGCTCCCCTTCGACTTTCCCTCTCTCCTCCAATCCCGCGCTCCTGACTCCTGGCACTACCTTGTTAGATGTCTCCAATCCAATGTCAATCCTCTGCACTTGAAAACTACTCACTCCTTACCAAACGTCCGCACACACCTCCCAGTGGATACGATGGACCCCCTTATCCTCCCCATCTCGGGATCCTTGTCCTTCACCCCAATACCACATGGGGATCTTGGACATCTCTTTCCTCCTCTCCCCCCGCTCCCTGCTATGTGAGCTCCATACAGAGGCCTTAGGAGGCGGGCCCACCAGACTCTTATCAACGACTGGGGAGAGCCCTGTCCTCTCGCACCCTACTACCCTTACAAGCCATCACTGTTCCCATATCCTTTTATGGGACTGGGCAAGTTCATGGCGGCCAGGATTCATCTGATGTATGCCCACCGGAGCTACCTGGCCCTCCACACCTCATGGGCCTCTGTGGGGGAGCCCACCCTCTGTCCACAATGCTGGGACTATGATAAAGACTTCCACATGCCACACTCTCCTGCTCGGCCACTGCCAATGCCCGCAGGTGCCACCTCCAAGGTGTTATGGGAATTGCCCCGACTGACCCCATCTGGTCCTCCATACCACTCCTCTTCAACCTGGTGTCCTATTCACTTGAGACCCAGGTTGGCTTCCCCCCTGCTATGTTGCTGTCGCCACCCTCTTCTTCGCCTCCTTTGGTCTCCCCCATCCCCCCAGGGTCTCCTGCCTGTCCGCTTTTTTCCTCCCCATGTTCATAGAACCTGGGGTTTTTCCTTACTTTTTAGGCTTGGTTTCTGTATGTTTCCTAGGATGACTTTTCCTTACTTAAGGTTACCATACGTGGTGTTTAGACAGTTACCTGCCGAGTTGGCGTTTTTATGTGCCAATAGTTTCCTTTCTTTTTGGATTTTGCAATTAAGGTTTTGTTTATACTATAGCTAGCGCTGCATGCAAGTTCTTGTACCCTTAACAACGAATATATGAAATAAAAAAAAAAAAAGTGAAAAAAAAATGAAAAAACAACCTATAGTTAGGACTCTTTATGCAACCATCTAAGTTCTTTCATATACAAATTACTTTACCTCTTTACCTCTGTGTTCCTCTATTGGCATTGTGTGATAGGAACCATAGGGTTTGGCTATCAATACAAAATAGGCATAGGCCTAAGAAAAATAGTGGATCTTAGACTAGTATGACTCGTTGGAATAGTACTCCTATCTTGGTGGTAGAGATTAGCGCCACGCCTCTTAGCGCTCTATACGGACAGCTTGGTTATATTCATCCAACCTACTGAGAAGTAGTTACCTGTTGTAAGTCAGCTGACAGCATAGGATTGTAACATTTAGTTGTGTCACCTAAGCAACACCTATCTACAAGATAGCGGACTTTAGAGAGAACGACATCGACCTTACTGAGCGAGAAATCGATACCTCAATACTTGGTCCTGTACTCGAAGAAGCACTCAACACAAACCTATACAGAAGTCATTTACAAAAGACTGCGTGCCCCGTCACACCTGAACCTGCCTTACCTGCTGGATCCCTAGAACCTGAAACACCAAGACCAGAAAGATTGTCTGCTCCAGGATCAGCAACTGAGGGTGAGGGAGCAGGAATTCAACTAGAAGGATTCACAACTATACATTTCCAAGAAATCCTGAACCTGATCAACAATCAACGAGATATAACCAAGAACTGGATCAAGGTAGAGAAATCCCCTACCTTCCATAGAATAAGGACAAACTAGGAACCTTCTTAGTATAATGCCAATTATACTTTGAAGTTATACGAGAAACAGGACATATAGAAACGAATTACTTAAGTGAAAAGCCTACTATGGGACGTAGCAGCAAGCTGGATAACCCATTTGCAGAAGGACCCAAAATAGAGACCTGGACTATCTATGAGAAATGCACAGCAGCCCTCAAAGACCAGTTTGGGGATATGGACGTAGCAAATACAGCAAGGGCAAAGCTCGACTGCCTAAGGAAAGGCAAGGAACCAGTTACTGAAATCTGGAATGACTTCCGCCTTACAGCAACGGAGGCCAATGAGGACTATATAATGTTGAGAAGACAGTTCCTTAAAGGAATTAACTAAACGCTACAAGACGTATGGGCAGTAGACCACAATGTGGCTATGAATTTCGATACCCTTACAGTGTGGGCAATTGTGAAAGAAACCTGGATCACTATGATCAAAAATCATCAAGGAAACAACAGTACCTTTATCCAAGATCAGGAAACGCCTAGAAATGATAATGGAACTTGGAGATCGCGCAATATGGAAACACAAGGAGACCCGATTGACCTGGATGCGACCAAAAGACGCCCACGACCTAACCTCTTATGAGCAGAATTTACTAGAAGTAGTGACAACAACCTATGACAGGGATGCGCCAGACCAGGACACATATTCAGTGACTGCCGAAATGTAAGAGATGCGAAGGACTAGACCAGGCAGTTCAACAGCAAGACCAAAAATAAGCTTTGGAAACCACAAACAAATATGCGCGCAATGGAGTTCAGAGAAGCACCTAATGAGTGGGGAAACGAAGAGGCTCCTTACTATGAGATCGGCTGTGGGATAAGAGAACCAAAACCATTGGAATCGGCAACATCTACATAGCACATGCAAACACGGAAATATTAGAACAAGAAAATGACCATGCCATGGTCAAAGTGCAATTACATGGCAAGGACAAGACAGTAATCATTAACGGGATGGTTGACTCAGGCACTACAGAAACCTTTGGTGATACAGATTTTAGACAACAACACGGCATACGAATGAAGAAAGCAAAAGAAATAAGAGAAATCTACCTTGCTGATGGGGAGCCAAGTGCTATGGGACCTATTACTCATATAGTGGAAGTACCTATGGACATTGGCAGCCATAGGGAAGTGGCAACCTTCCAAATTGCAGCTTTGCCGAACCATGGGGCGGTTTTAGGGCTATCATGGTTAAGAAGACACAAGCCCAAAATCGATTGTCAAAGCAACAAGATTACTTTCGATAGCAAGAGGTGTACAACGGTATGCCTAGAAAGCTAGCCAGCAGTGGACCTAGTCCCTGAAGGAGAAGCCCTGTAAGGAATTTAACTATGCAATTCTCCAAGATCCTGGCCAAGGATATCCAAAAATCAAAATACAAAGACTACACAAAACAGCAATGATTCCTAACAAGGTATTAGCAAGGGCAGCAGGACACAACCTGTATGCAAGGAAAACAGTCACCATACTGGCAAAAGACCAAAAACTTGTCATTACTAGAATAGCTATCAAACTACCGGAAGGCACCTATAGGCGTATTACTCCAGGCAGCGTATTGGTAGTTAAAGATGTGATTACAGTCAATGCGGGGCTAATCTACGCTTACTATAAGGGTGAAATCAGGGTAGTGCTGGTTAACTTGGGAAACGACAATTATACTGTCATGCCAGGAAGCAGAATAGCTCAATTAATATGCGAAAGGACTGTCATTGGACAATGCGAAGAACCATAGCAATTGGCTCCACTATGAGAGGCAAAGCCAGGTTTGGAAGGATTGACAAACCGGATCGCCAAAGAATTGAGATCAATGAGATCTCTGGCATGCTCCTATGGCAAGTTCTATCGAAGGGGCGAAGTCACAGGGATCTTGTAATGGAATTATAAGGCAAACAAGCCTAGCAGGTTCGAATCAATCATTATCAGCACTGAACTAGCCATCAAGGTAAAGGGATGACAAGAAAAGGAAAAGACACAGGTCATTGTTCCAGGGAATATCACCTGTACCTGGACATGTTGAAGGAATAAGAAGAAATGCGAGTACCACTGTACCGGGCAAAGTTTGATTTAGAGATCAACCTAAAGAATGGAGAAACAGTACCAGTATGAAAGTTGTACCCATTGGGAAAACGAGAGCAAGAAGAACAAAGAGAATACCTCCGTGTGAATAAAAACCGAGGCTGGATCCGTGATTCTTATGCAAACAGAGGATCACCAATCCTGTTTGTCAAAAAGAAAGATGTGAAACTAGGACTCTGTGTGGATTACCGAGGACTCAACAAACTCCCCAAAAGGGAACGATATCCGCTACCACTGAAAGAGGAGGCCCTGGATAGGCTAAGGACAACCAAAATATTTACCAAACTCGATATCTGAAATGCTTACCACACCATCAGGATCAAAGAAGGAAATGAATGGAAAACAACATTTACTACAAAATAGGGTATATACTAATATACTGTCATGCGGTTTGGACTTAAGAACTCCCTGCTGCCTTCCCGAGATGGGTCAACAGAATCCTGTGCCACTCCTTATATATCAGGTGTATTGTCTACCTAGACGATATTCTGATATACTTGGAAAACCTTGAACAACACCGAAGTGATGTCGAAGATATCATGGAAGCCATGTGAAACGAAGGACCCATACTCAAACCATCTAAGTGTGAGTTTTACTAAGAACGAACAGAATACCTGGGATTCATCATCAATTAAGTCGGAGTTAGTGTTGATCCCATCAAGACCATAGCAATATGGGAATGGAAATCTCCAGAAAACCAAGAAAGGCATATAATGATTGATTGGATTCTGCAACTTCTATCCGCGATTCATACAAGAGTTCAGCCAAATAGCCTAACCCTTATATGAGCTCACTAAGTAAGAGGTCATATAAAACTGGACTGAGTGACAACAACAGGCCTTTGATGAACTACCCCGACGCCTAACCGCTGCGCCACTCCTGGTCCATTATGAGCCAAGGAAACAGATCATGACAGAAACTAAAGCCTCGAAATCTGTATACTCCGGCATATTGTAACAATGAGGGGAGGATGCAAAATGGCGACAAGTGGCATACCGCGCGAAAACGATGTAACCTGTGGAATGCAACTAGGACATACACGACAAAGAGCTATTAGCAATCAAGCAAGCACAAAAAGAATGCAAAAGATATGCAAAATGGAGTCGACACTAAGTATTAATATTACTGACCACTAGAACCTTGTACCCTTCACCACAACCAAAGAACTCAATGACCGATATATTCGCTGTAGTGAAACACTCACCCAATACAATATCAAGATACAATACCGCCCTGGGAAAGATGGAGAATAGCCAGACGCCCTAACGAGAATAGAAGAAGGCATCCGTGGTAAAAATAACGATAGGATTCAACCGAAACACAGAATCCTGCTGCTAACAGAATACTACTTCAGGGCAATAGAACTAGTGAAGTTTACAGAGGAGGACGCAGGAATCTGAGAAGCAAAACTGATATACAGATAAGGACAATCCATGATGCCCTAGCAAGAGGAGACAAGGAGATGAGAGGAGTGGCACTTGGCGCATGCCAATAGAAGGAAGGATACCTTTGGTATCAAGGGATAATTTGGGTCCCCGAAGAGGAAACGTTAAGGACAACGATAATAAGAGCAAACCTTGATCCACCAACAGTCGGCAATCGGGGATCAACTAGCACTACTGCTCTTCTAGCCATGCAATATTACTGGCCAAAGATGCAGGACGATATCAAACGATATGTTAAAAACTGTGATACCTGCCAACGGACAAAGGCCATCCGGCATGTACTATATGGACTCCTGCAGCCAAACGAAGCGACGCATCAACTATGGAAATCCATGCTAGTGGGCTTTATTACCGACCCTCTGATGTCAGCTGGCTGTGACACCATACTGGTGGTAATCAACTGATTATCCAACATGAGTCCTTTCATACCTTGCAACAAGGACATGAATCCTAAGGACTAGTGCAAATATAGCTAAGGGAAATATTCCGCATACATGGACGGCCAAAGGATATTAGAACAGATCGTGGAACCTTGTTCACATCGGAACTATGTAGAGAAACGACTCAATCATTAGGAATAGAAAGGAGTTTGAGTACCGTCTTCCATCCTCAAACTGATGAACAAACCGAGAGGACAAATGGGATACTAGAACAATACCTACGAGCCTATTTCAATGATCACCAGGACGAGTGGGCAGACCTACTACCATTGGCAGAATTCGTATACAAGAACGTTAGACAATAAACAAGCAAGACCACACCATTCTATGAAAATTATGGTTACCACCCAGGGCATGAGGCAATTGGGGACATGATACCAATAGAAGGAACCAATAAGGAAGAAATGAGTCTGCTGCACCGTATCCTACGTTAGTAAATGGTCTGTGCACAGTTAAGACAGAAGGAAAATCATGATCACTACAGAAAACCCCATCCGAATATTAAGTCAAGTGATATGGTCTGGTTACTGCCAAGGAACATCAGGACTACAAGAACATTCAAGAAGCTTGATTACAAGAAAATCGGACTATTCAAGATCCTTACAAAGGTGGGTACAAGTCCTTATAAATTGGCCTTGCCCTAACAGATGAAGGTACACAATACCTTCCACATCTCACTCCTCGAACCCTATCACAATAATCAATTCCCCTCATAAAGACAATCACCAGCACCTCCTATTTAAATTGAAGGAGAAAGCGGGTGCTAACTCGAAGAAATCATCGATTCACACATCCAGAATTTCAAAAATGCCAGCATCGCTATTGATTCTTTCCATCAGCAGTACCCAGGAAAACCCATAAAGGATTACAGTCAAGATCGAAACCAGGGAGGAACAACCACAGGAAATAACGATCTTGGCACCAGCCGACGTTTGGGGCGATAGCTCAAGAGCTAGCAAACCAACCAGCCCCCCATATGCAACACAGGAGGAAAGACCAAAACAAGCGGAACATAACGCTCTTTCATAGACTGCCTGCTATAACGACGACTGCCACGTTCATTTACGCGATAAGTAAGGATCTAATTGGTTTCCTAAACTACCAAAAATGTGCAAACAACAACAAAGTCACCAGGACATGTCCTGGATCCACTACTTCAAGGACAACTGCCATGTACATCGACACGAGAAAATCGATGCTGGGTATTACCTAAGATGCACGGGGGAAGCAGTAGCCCTGAATGAAAACGATGCAGGTATACCGAAATGGAAGGCAACTGTGAGGACACAGTTGATGAGAGAAGGGGGCGAAAATGTTGAAACGGATAATAATCCAGATGTGGGATGCCTTGAACGACACATGGATTGGTTAAGACACCAACTTGGCAGCACCGTAGCAACAATCAGAACCAAAGACATGAAATACAGACCTACCAAAGGATGATTGGCGACCGAGACCAAACTATCACAACATCGAACCTAACATTTGAAGAGGTCTGTGAAAGTTCGCAGCATGCCAAACCTCCACTTTGGAAGTTGAAAAAGGATTTGCACAGGTTTGGGGAAAGCCAGACGAAAATAGGACGTTGAGCCTGATGAGTCTCAAACTGATCGGAGAGGAAAGCTAATGTCACGATTGGTGACTAAGCAAGGCAGAATTTCACATGATGAAATGCCTCCCGGGTGTATTAGGCACCAAGAGGAATGCGTCTCACTAAGGTATAACGACAGTAACTCAGATCCCAAACTGTAGCTACTTCAAGTGTGTAGTACTACTAGAGATTTCAATAAGTTGTTTAACACCAGTAGATTACTATAACGCCAGCCTCGGTAAGTCCTAGACTTACTTGCTGTAGTTTCATGCGAACTGAAAAGATGTAACTGCTCAACCAAGTATATTGAAAAACTCTGTCAGTCAAAGTCCTCCCTATCTATTGTCCAGAGGGGCAGTCTTTAAATACATGATGTCGCTTTTCCAAATCTTCCCATCTTCTTCCATTTAATTTCCAATCAATAGACATAACTAAGCTCCGCTTGTAAAGTCCTTCAATTAAACAAATGCCTCATGCACCTAAACAGTGCAATAAAAAAAATATGTATCATCCCGATATATAAAATAAAACATAAAACCTCTTGGGTATCAGCCTGATACATTAAACCCAACATATAACAAATTAAGTATTAAACGATACTTGAAACCAATCATAAAACAAACTAACTCCTTGCTAGCCCTGCTAGTGTCTGTTAGCCTTGTCAGCCTTAACAATAGTAACCAAAACGGGTTGCACATGATGCACACTAGTGCAATCATTGATATATTGTGATTGGTTGATCGTGAGCATGACCCACATTTGTGAGTCATATGATGTAATCAGTTTCGCACATATGACCACTTTAGGGCACATAATTTTGTTTATAAGTTTTGATTAGTTTGGTACGCTGCGCAGTTAACTCATAGAAGCCAGCTGTTGGATTTCTTACTATGACTCAATATGAGTCATGTCGAAGTGTGACTCATACATATGAGTCACCAAGGTTAGCGTAGAGGGAAGAGTGCCTATATCAGGACCTCTAGGCGGCCTATAGTTATGAGTCTTCACGCAACCATCTAAGTTCTTTCCTATACAAATTTCTTTACCTCTTTACCTCTCCTCCCCTCTATTGGCGTTGTGCGTTAGGAACCATAGGGTTTGGCTATCAATACAATATAGGCATAGGCCTAAGAACAATAGTGGAACTTCGCCTAGTACTACACGTTTGAATAGTACTCTTACCTTTATGGGTGAGATTAGCTCCACGCTTCATACCGGACTATACAGATAGCTCGTTTATCTTCATCTAACCTACAGAGAAGTAGTTACCAGTTGTAAGTCAGCTTACAGCATAGGATTGTAACTGTAAGCTTTGTAACTTTAACAAATAATATACAATGATAAAAAAAAAATGAAAAAAATGAAAAATGAAAAAAGAGTGAAAAATGAAAGAAAAGTGCCCTGGAGCTGGGAAACGCTTTGCTTCCCCTATTTTCCTCTAGCTTTATTTGGCACCAACACGTCAAAGGTGTACTGGGTTCCCACGATCCCTGCAACCCCTTTTGTCGCATAGGTCCTTGCGTACCCTAAGCCTGGTCATGGCGCAAGCCAATCCCCCTCCTCCCCCTCTCTTCGCCTCCGCTCCTGCACCTCACTCATGTACTGTCTTCAAACTGGACTCCCCTCCTCATCTCAGGTTCCTCTCCTTCTTCCTTGATGAGACCAAGGAAGTCATCAACTTCTCCTCTACTCAGATCCCCACCCTCTCTCCCTCTGGTCTCAATAACCTCTCCAGTGGAGAGATTACCTTGATCCCACTCCTATTCGGCGCACTTCGTTCAATTTCTGCCCTTGATGGTCAGCTGGACTCCCTCTCCTAAGCAGTTGTACTTTTTAGTACTGACTCATCCAACTCAGCTCCCTCAGCTCACCCTGCAGCACCTAGCCACACCTCAATCCGTTCAGAGGTTTGTGACCTGGCCCACCACATCACACTGGCTCCTCCTCCTACCACTACTGCCGCCACTGCTATTCCTGCCAGTCCTGGGATAACTCAGAGACTCTCAAGACACCGTTCAGCCCATCCTCCCCTACCTCAAGCCCTACCACAGAAGGCCCCCCCCCATGTAATTAACGGTTTCTGAGGCGATGAGTTCTGGGATCGTGATACTTCCACCTCCTCTTATGCCCTGAACTTGGTAGGCAGAAAGAATAGGAGAAAGTCTACCGCAAGCCCTCTCTCTTTGGCTATGGTTGCAGCACCAGCTGCCACCCAAGCGAGCCAGGCCTCCTCGAAATCTGGCTGCCTGTAACCTACTCCCAAGTATCTCGAGAATCCCTTAGGGACCCTGAAGATACTATTAGGATAGGGGGAGAAGCGTCGATGGATCAGTCTTCAATAGACAAGGTAAAAGGTATGGAACTAATAGAGTGACCGTTCAACTTGTAGTATAAAAGATGATAGTCCTGTGAGGCTTGAGAGTCCGAATCCTTAAGTGATTGTAGGTGTTAAGGTTCGACTAGCTATATCGCGCAACCGGCAACGATATATGATTCAGTCTATCAAGACACTTGTTCACTACTATTGCGACTACTCCAAGTCCAATAGTTTTCCCGAGCACTTGATAGAAGAATCCGACAGTCAACTTTAACTAGAGGTCGCTAGAGGGAGAGCGGAATGAAGGTTTGATTTGATAAAGTTATAGATAGGAAATAACAAAGATGGTTGCGTGAAGAGCTATCTACCTGTCCCCCTATGGGTCCTTATATAGGCCTCTTCCCGCAACCCTAAACCTTATGGCTGTGCAAGTGCGCAGCCATGTGAAACTCATACATCATATGACCTTCTAAGTGCGAAGGTCATCTACACAAATAATAACCTCATGACTCACAAGTGTGCGTCATGCGCGAAACCCACATGACTCTAAAGTAGTCATGTGTGCGAAATCAACTAATAATAACCTCATGACTCACAAGTGTGCGTCATGCGC
>QFET01012673.1:0-14748 GCA_003316355.1 Tuber calosporum
CAATCCTGCTGATCCTCCAAAGCATACAGTAATAAGGGCGCCGGAATCTAGAGATTCCGTTATGGAAATCAAATACAAAAAGAAATCAAATCAAATGAATGTAATCTGACAAAGGAAAGGCTAACGAGAGTGGGAATAGAGGTACCGGAACATGTACACATGTTACAATAATAACAAGCTAGTCAGTAATGTCCTTATCTGGTGATATAAGCCAAGATGTTTTTGTTACACAAAGGGGATATGGTACTAGACTTTCAAGTCTAAAGATATGATAGTATATAGCGCTGGCAGGTAACTATATTGACTACAACCCACACTTGCAAGAAGTAGGATCATATCCAGAACTACTCAGCCTCGGTACAAGATGATAGAGTTATTTATCTAGCAGGGTTTTATTACGTGTTCTACATTCTTGATGATCTGAATGCATCTGCACCTGAGTGCATATATGAAAGACATACAGCCATCCAGACTGACCACTTGGTATCCCGTATGATAAACGCAAATGGGCTGCATTAAGTCGAACTTAGTTCTTTTGGAAAAGATATCAACGGCTATGGACTGGTGGAGTGCTTGACACCCTCAGAGAAATAGATTGTCCGGGGGATCATTTCCTATAGTCGGGTCATACACCCTCATGGTCAAACTGTGTTCTGACGTTTTAGACACTGGCTAAAGTCTCTAGGGATACTTCATATATATGGGCAACATAAGTAGTTGGAAAAGTGTAAAATTAGTTAGCAGTCCACAGTAATTAAGGGATCATCAAGTACTGGAGAAGAGACCTTAACAATATATTCAGTTATCAAGTTATTATGTTATTAAATTAACAAGCCTTCAGAAACCTTTATCTTTTATCATACTTTTACAAGCTTTCCTGACAGTTTACCGACTTTCTCGATACCAGCACAGCCTACACAATTCAACAGTACCGAATTGGCTATCTCGTAACATTTTTCACATCTTTAGATTTAATAAAAGTAATAAATATTAATAATGTACAAGACTGCTAGCCTTAATGCTAGATATATATTTCTAATTTTTAGATTTCAGAAGGTACATTTCTTCTTTCAACTTCCTTTCAATACAACAATACTAGCTCCAATACTTTGAATAATACTATACTTTCACATGTTCCTGATATCATCCTGTTGGATATTATAACTCAAATAAAGCATGTCAAACTGTCCATAAATACTTAGAATATAGTAAAACTATGTGCCTCTACATCCTGAATAGAATCAATTTACTTGTCAATTATACCTGCAAAACTGATAACCTAATTCATCCCTACTGATTTAACATATCCTCACAGTATAAGCATGAGAGTACTCATTTCTCTTACCTAGGAATATGATAGAGCATAACCTTATACTTACTATTTTAGGATTCAGTAACACAAATACTATTCCCCCCCAGTCATGGGCATTGTTCATGGTCATGGGTCAAGTGTACAATAAATCCACTCCCTTATCATCTTTGCAACATCGTGTGGGAAATACCACACTTGTTTGCTGCTTTCTCTCCCTCCCAGGTGCCATTATCGATGGCAGTTAAGGCTAAGGCGATCCATTTCTCATGCATATGCATGTCTTGGTTGTTCTGCTAAGCGATGAGGTATTTGATGGTTGAAGACGGTTGTTGCAGTGGCCAAAAGCAATGGTCGAGAATCTGTATGGGAGCTGAGATGCGCACTGATCTTTTGCCATATATTTTGTGAATCCCTGCTTCCGGGTATGATACCTTTGACTTGCTACGAGCACAGTACGAGTACTCGAGTACAATTGACAAATCGAACCCCCAATTGACGCCACCGTTCTTTCCTCCAGATGATCGAAAGGCTTTTCCCCTCCTCTCCCCTCCCCCAGTGCAATTCTCCTCGAGGCGGCTGCAACTCGAGTACCGTAATAGAAATCCCCCTCCAATCCGTTGAAATTATTGAGTAGTCTAACGACACTCCAAATTTCAATACTGGCCAGCGGTTATACGATACCGTACAGTATATCTTTTTGGCACACCCACCTCACCGGAAATTCTCGCCGCCAAATCGGAGAAAATACGGTGCTGTTAGAACTGCCCGTGTCTGGTTGTGGGGTTCGGGAATCGAGCCTGTTGGTGGGTTATCGGGGTTTTGTTTTTAAACTGGACGGCCGACCCCCTCACTTTCCTGATAACATGATATCCGCCCTACTCCTCTCTTCCCCTTCTTATTCTTCGCCCTCTCCTCCTCTCTCTTCGGTCAAGAGTTTCCCTCGGAGAGAGAGAGAGAGAGACAGAGAGCGAGAGAGTAGACCACGATATTCGGAGGAGAAAAAGAGAAAAGGAACCGAGAAGTCATGACAAGGAAGATTATTTACGGCGCATCACTCGCAGCTTTTGTGGCAGGTATGTTGCTACGTCATTTATTGTAGCCTTTCAACTTCGGTCAAACACAAACACAACATCAACTCCTAACTGTAAGAAGGGAGGGAGCGGAGATATTTCTACTACCTATTTTCTGCATGCAAACTTGCCCTCCTGCACAACGCCCCATCTCGAAAAGAACAGCACTCTGAACACTCCTCTAACTTAACATATCCTCAGTTTCCATTCTAACCCTAACCTCGGCCGTCATCCCTCGCTGGGCCTCCTACGTCGAAGTAACAGTACGTCCTACCTATCACCATCTGCTCCTCTCCACTTTACTGATCGACAGTTCCACAGGAAGCCGGCCCAATAACGTACAACTATGGCCTTCACAAACGCTGCTCCAGCCTGACAGGTAGCTGCGAGCGCTTCCCAACATACTCGGCCTGCCACGGACACGACCGCTACTTCTGTTCCATGTGGCGTTCAATAGCGTTCTTGATGAGCTTCGCACTCCTCCTCGAGGGAGCTGTAATAACAGCTTTCGTAGCTATCCTCATGGGTGGGCGAGTGAAGAGGGAGAATGGGTGGAAGGTTTTGGTTGGGCTTGTGCTTATTTGTGGTTTGTATTCCCTTTTTCCTCCCTGATAGGAGTGCTGGCATTGGGAAAAAGGCGAAAGGGGAAGGAGCTTTGGGCTGACATTTGAGCTATTGGGTAGCTATGACACAATGTACTGCTGTGGCGCTTGTGGCGTATCTTTATGATTACGATGATAGGTTCTTTGTTGGGTGGAAGTTGGATTTGAGTTGGGTCATGACAACGGTTTCTTGGAGTGTTATGCTTGTTATTGCTGGGTTTGTGAGTATTGCGGGGTGGGTTATGCCGCCGGAAGGCGGATATGAGCTTTTGAAGTAGAAGTGAAGATAAAGTATACCCAGGGTTTTCCCTTTCTCTTTTTTCTTCGGGCTGGCGGTTGGTTGGTGTTGGTTTTGCCTTTCTCATTGGATCTACCGATATGATGTGGTTTGGGGCTGCTGAAGTAATGTAGATGGGAGGATTGTTTGTAAGGGGTTGAATAGCAAAGCATCAATACATAGGCTAGTGTTATGCAAGCGAGAGGTAGAGAGATAAGTAAAGATGGGGAAGGGAAATTAAATCTGCTTGTGTGCCACCCAAGTGGGGATCGGGAGCCGTGGGTCTGTGGATGGGCGGCGATGCAGTACAAATATTTCAGTTTTTCATGAGTACGATATCTCCTCCGGGGTAGGTGGTGGTACTCGATGCCCTATCATACTCGACATCCTATCAGGCATGCTAATCTGTACGGGAAATAGAGACGCTGATTATCACATCTAGTACACATATACAAAGAATCGTACTCGAGTACAGTACACGATCTAAAGAGAAAAGATGTAGGAATGTAGCAAGACGAAAAAGAAAAGATAAGAAAAAGGCCACCATCTCTAAGCAAATTGCGTCAAACGAAAAGATTTACTCTCCCCTATCCCTGTTCCGTCTCCGTTTTTTTCCGCTCTCGAGACTCTCGCCAAATCCGTTATCGGGAAAGTCAAAGACGTAGGAGCCACCTGCATCTTTTGCCTTTCTCTTGGCCAACCCCTCACCGCCCTTTATATAATGACCGCCATCGTCACTGCGCTCATTGCGGATCTCCGGAAAGGTCTGTATCAACTCAGGCCTCTGGGCGGGTGGCATTTCCCTGGTGAAATACTTGTGTCTCAAAGCTTCACTGGCTGTGATCCTCCGATCGGGGTCGTAGGTCAACATCTCGTTAATCAATCTGATTGTCTCCTTTGTTTGACCCTTCAGGCGTCTCTCAAGCATGTTCTCGCTTTGGGCCCCGACAGGCGGATTGTAATATCTACCTCTGTTACCAGCACTTTTTTCGTAGATACCAGGGAGGAGGCGCATCTTGGGCCAGATTTTATCGTTGGGTGAACCAATGAGTTTGACAATAAGAGAGAATTGCTCGGTCTCGGTTTCTCCAGGAAGAAGTGGCATCTGGAGAATCAATTCCCCCATGATGCAGCCGGTCGACCAGATGTCTACAGAGGGGTTGTAACGGTTGGCCGATAGTAGGAGTTCGGGTGCTCGGTACCAAACTGTAACCACACCGGGGGTGAGGGGGCGGGGGGAATACTCGCGCGCCATGCCAAAGTCAGCTGCAGGAGTAAGTTTGTCGTTCCTGGGTGGGATGCTGAGAAAACTTACCAATCTTTAAGATGCCGTGAGCTGTGAGTAAAAGATTGGACATTTTGATATCCCTATAGTGCCTATGTTAGCATGAACCTGCCCAAGACTTTTGAAGGAAAGTACCGATGAATGATATCGTGCCGATGCAGGTATTCTAGTCCTTCTACCAATTGCCTCATAAGGCATTTCACTGGATGATTGTCAAGCCTGAGGTTGCCACTTGTGCAAAGGAAATTGTGGAGGGGGGTGCATACCTTCGCTCTCAGAGTACTTAACTCTTGCATGATCGAGAAGGTTTGCCAAATCCTAGAATAGCCGAAATGCAAAGCACAAAACTCCATCGTCCATTTGAACGAAGGAATTCATAAGCCAGCCGAGGTGCGCCAATTGTCCGTCAAGCAAAAATTCCAAAGAGAAAAAGGTTTCCACCAACCTGTTCCGCATATTCCATGACCATGTAAACCTCGTCGAATTCAAAGCCCACAGCTACATCCAGAACATTGACGACATTGGGATGCCGGAGAGATTTCAATATGGAGATCTCGCGTAGAGCGGTAATTGGAATGCCATTTCCGCGGTCAGAATCGAAAATCCGAACTTGTTTGAGAGCGACAATGTTTTTCTTCCTATCGGATCCTTGGTCTCGAGCTCGATGTACTACCCCGTAGGCTGTTCGATCAAAGAGTCGGTTAATACTACGGATTGCAGTAAGCTAACACTAGGAATACGGGAAAACAAACTTCCTTCCCCTAGCTGGTTCAGCTTCTCAAACTCCTTGATGTCGCGACATTTTCCTTTCAAGCAGTTAGCTTTGTGGATGATGCTCAGGGGTGGAAAAGGGGAACATGCCTGTGATACCGTTTGGAAATTCAAGATTAGGGAGCGGTTGACCGGTGATAGATAGCCAGCGTGGAGGATCACGAGCATCCATGATTGGCGTTTTTGTGGTTGAGGAGGATCGGGTATGGTGGGGGGAGGAAGAAAAATGTTCAGGAAAGGGTGAGCAGGTGTGGTATGATATAACAAGAGGTTAACTTTAAGTTTGGTGCAAGTCGGTTTGCCAGTTGAGCTTTCTACCAGCTACCTCACGTTGGCGACGCCACATATTATAATAGTTCCAGCATCTTACAAGTAAGGTGCGATTTTTCCCGGCAACCGACGCCACGCAAGACATCCTATCCTGTACCAGTACTTCTTGGCCGTGAGTCTTGCTTGATGAGAAGCGCCGGATAAGAAGAGCGTAAAGGAGTTAGTATTGTGGCTCATATAATATTCAGCCATTTCGCGTATCTACTTGTAGATGGGACCAAGCGGTGGGTGGTTTTGCGTCCTTGCGAAATATGCTGACATTGAGCCCAAAAATAATTATATTTCGCTGAAATAGACACCTTATGACCATGTGGGTTGCTGGGGTTTCTAATATCCGCTACAGTACATCACCTCCACTCGCATACTATAATAAATATTTGACGACCCAGCTGCCGGTGATTGCATCCTCTCAGGTGTTCCCCTGATACGGTATGTCACGCACCTGCTGCTATAGTATCAGTTGTGGCCAGGGGGCCAATCTCAGATACAGCGATACATTACTACGCCCATTGCGTGGAGAGGAAGCTCTCATCTCTCTAGCACTTTATTCATGAACCGATTGGACCCGCGAGATGTGCAGTGGAGGCCCGGTTACCTCCAACCATTCCAGCGGAAAGGGTTTGCTTACCCTTTGGGTGTGGAGCTAAGCTGCGAATTCCCCATTGTGAATGGGGAGGTTGGCAGTGACGAAGGTACGCTAATAAGGATGGAGCGGTAGTGGAAAGTGGCAGCGTTGGCTAGAGCCATCGAAGAAGTACTGTCTTTATACTCTATAGAATATGTGAGTGCTATATCAAGCAAACGGGTAGCAATTTCCAGGTACTGTACTTCAATGCTGTTTGCCGGTGTATCACTTCGTCCTTCCGTGTTATTATGTTTCACTTTTGTTTCCAGGTCAAGGGTAGAGTAGTTTTAAACTCATGTTTTATTAGCATTAGGTATGATAAAGGACAACTTAGTACGAGTACAGTACTTGAGCACTGCACCGTACCTGCTACCTAGCGGCGGGTAAACCTTAGTGCCCTTTAGAACTCCTCTTCATATCAATAAAGGACAGAGTATGATATGACACAGGTGATTCATGGCGTGGACCCTGGTCTATGAGATGATTTAAATTTCCATAGACCGGCTGTTGCGGTGCCAAACAAGATAGGACAGCGGGGGGTGCGAATGAGTCGGCGTTTATGATAAGTATGATATGATATGTAGTGCTTGCTACAATGCTATGATACCCTATGATGCTCGGCACCCTGTGGAGTATGATAGTCTAAGTTCGTATCATAGCACAATAAAACTTTCCCACGTTTTGGGGAGCTGACGCCAACAGCGCCTCAATAATCAGCATGCACAAACTATTATTACCAGCACAGCGAACCATCTCCTATGCTATGAGCTTGGTGACAAAAGAAACTGACCCCCACATGGATTTCCATACAAAATGCGCGAGTTTAGCCACCACAAAAGTGCACTACATACTTTGTTCAAACAGTCGCCAGATGAAGGAGAACCACGGGGATTTGGTATATAGAATGACCTATCTTTTCTGGTTCTCCTGAACACCAGCAGTAAGTGAGCAAAGCCTGCTGGAACGGTTGCCATGTAGGATTCCCATACAAATTGGTTGTCATGGAGGTGCTGCAGCATCTTCTCCTGGAACTCTGGCAGCTAGAATTCCAAAGATGGTTCCTATAACCTGGTGTTCAATTGAGTGAATCTTGTCAAACTGTGCTATCTAAAAAATGGATGGATTTTTTTTTTGAAATTACCGCGGTGGATAAGCACTGTTGAGAATCGGCATCTTATATGGAAAACCCGGTAGGGGTCAGTTTATTTTGTGGCCAGGGTTGTGCAAACTGGCAAAAAAAAAGAAGAAAACTCAGCAACACCCCACGCTATCAAACCAAGATTCATCAAGCAAATATCATAATATCATACCGAATAGCAACACCAACCGCCATCTCCGAGCCTCCCACCGCTCAACTCTTTAATCCAGACCTATGCCCCCTGCAACCTACACAGTAGAACCAGCAACGCAGAATAAGCCGCAATGCTAATCAAACTAACCACCGCAACAACCTATCACCCCCACAAAGAGAATCAGCACCCGTTCGCGAAGGAGAGAAAAGCAGAAGCCCCACATTCCCCGAAGTCCTAAACTTTTTTCTCCCTCCTTCATTCTCATCGCTAAAGAACTGCCTGTTCCCATTCCTCCTCCTTAAAAGACTAGCGAGCATGATGAGTGCCCCAAACACGGCGAATAGAGCGCCGATGGAGTAAAACTCCTGTGTAAAGATCCGGAGGATTATGAGGGAGAAGGAGAACTGTGAGAGCGCGGTCCGCAGGTATGCGCCTTCAAAGGTACGCTGGGAGGCACGGATCTCCACCAATTCGGCTTGCGTGAGGACGACGCTGTTTGCCCGGTGTTGGCGGAGGGTGTAGGCTGATGCTGGCTATGGGTTTAGAGAGGGTTAGCTAGGTTCAAAGGGGAATGAGGGTGACGGGTATACCTCGAACATGATCGTAGAGCAGATTGGGCACGGAGGGCGTAGCTTGACGTTGGGATTAGGTTTGTGCGCTACTGGCGGCCTTGCGATACTCGAGCACCCAGGGAGGAACAGAAGGGGTGAGATCACCTACTGGTACGAGAACAATACTCAGTAGACTACAAGTGCCAATGCAGGTATCATAGTTTGTGTGTCGCGTGATATGGCCGAAGGGAGGCGAATTGTAGGACATCCGCCAAGACTCGGATCGGTTACGAGTAGAGTAAAGAAAGATTTCTCTTATCTCGGTGGCCGCCGACCCTCCCGGAGGTGCTCCCGAGTCATCCCACTTCGGTGGTCCGTCATTGTGAGATGGGAGCTCCCCCCACCATCTGAAGTATGATGGTGTAGGCCGTGGTACAGCTGACATTGCATTATCAGATCATATTCTGGAATGCCCAGGGAGACGCCGCCTTAGCAAGCATACATTGCAGGCGTCGTTACTTTAACAGAGCATAAGTTATGAATGGTTATGAATGGTTATGGTAAATCAACTACCCGTGACAAAATATGCTGATTCTTCCATGGTCATAATTGTGATACAGGGATTGATTCTCACCCTCTGCTTGAGTCGGGTCAAGATGGGGGGGTTGTTGACCTAATTTTTGCGGCAATAGCACCTTCAACTACGATATCGTGTAGACACCCGGGGGCAGTAGGGCTAGATCGCCCGTCCCGATCGGTGGCAGCTTGCCAATACGGCTTGCCAGTTCGATATCAGCTTTACCTCCAGATTTACGTGCAGTGCTTGGGTAAAGCATACAGTATCGATACCTTGCTCCTGGTGAGCAGAGCCCCGATTTGCCAATCGATGTTATCGGGTTCCATTCTTGTCCAACAGCAAGCTGTACTGTACCGCCAAAGTGCAAGTTCCCCACTCTGCCGGCAATGCTAATTGAGAAAACGCGCTTAGTTAAATCCCGGTACGGTATTCTCAATGTAGATACTAGGACCCTACGGTAGGCCCCATAATTACCCAGATTCAAGGGTTCCCGCCAACCCAAGCACTATACTTTGCCACAAACCCGAACCCGAACATGGGGTAACGAAGTTCCGAGTAATCCGCTGGACGCAAGGGTTGGGACCATTGGTTGGGGAAGCTATCGTATCAAAAGTTGGGAATCTTGGGATACCTCGGCACGGATACTGGATCTCAGTTGATTACTTACCGGTACTGGCACGCACTCACGTCTGCGAGGGTCCTGATCTTGGGCTTTTTTTTTTTGGTCAACAGCAGGAGCTGGGTTGTGTGGGCCCCTCAAATATCGGTAGCTTTTCAATGATCTGGCGCTACTCCTTTTCTTCGGGCTGGATGGAGGGTGTCACTGTTTCATTTCGGGCACACGGTGCTTCGATACCTAAAATCTTCAAAAGCCGCCTTGAATCACTGTTTTTGAGAATACTCGAGTACCGTACCGTACTGTACTCGAGCACTGTCATTCGCAGTGTATCAATTTTTCACGTGTCACCGAGGTATGTATCATACCTCGTTCAATGATCGCCGACCATTTGAAGCATAAGCAATCAGCCCCTTTTGCTTGGCGGTTCTGGCAGTAGGCCCCAGCTCAGGGCTCAAATGTCGCCGAGCGCCCGCCGCACTATATCATCACCTCCCACGACGACATAGAAAGCCGCCATGACAGCGTTCAGTAAGCTTTCTTCGGCACTGGGCTCGAGGATACTCTCTGGCCCACCGACCTGGAACACAATCCTTAAACTTATCTTTCTCCTGCTTGCGCTGGTGAACATCAAGTCTATTCCATTGACATGGCATGTGAGTATTCTCCGTACGCTTTCTTTCTCCCCTGAAATTCCCGAAGACGACGACGCAATAGTAGCTTACCGCGAAGACATCATCATATAGTTCCGTTTCTACCGCTCTTTATACTTCCATCTGCTCCGCCGGAAGAAAGTGCTGCCTGGGCGTGCAGACCTTTTCTCCCCGATAGCTACCACCTCGAGGTCCCCGCTGTACGAATGTGACTTGAACATGCATAAGTCCAACAGCACGTACTTCAGTGACCTGGACATCGCAAGAACCCATCTCGTCTGCCATTTAATCAAGAAATCCCTGTCCATCCGCCGCAAGAACGGGAAACAACTGTACGTAGCGCTCGCTGGAGTCTCGGCGCTCTTCCGTCGGGAAATCAAGCCGTTTGAAAAGTACGAGGTCGTTACACGGCTACTCTGCTGGGATACGAAATGGGTGTTCGTTGTCAGTCACTTCGTCGCGCTGGGGAGGGGCCCTGACGGGAAGAGAAGGGTCTTCGCTGCTTGCCTTAGCAAGTACGTGTTTAAGCAAGGCCGTGTCACGGTTTCTCCCGAAGAGGTGCTTTGGGAATCTGGACTGCTGCCAGAGAGGCCAGTTGGCGCTAAGGAACTGACCCCGGCGGTTTCTGGAACGGCGTCGCCTAGGGATGACGAGTTGGTGGATATTTCTGGGAAAGCGATTGCCACAGCTGGGGCTGTTGGTGGCTCCGATGGGGATGCGCTGGTGAGGGATTTGGACTGCTCGTTGATGCAGAGGGGTGGAGGTGATGAGTATTGGACCTGGGAGCGTATTGAGGCGGAGAGGAAAAGGGGGTGTGCGATTGCGAAATATATGATTGGGTTGGACCAGTTGGATAACGAACTCAGGGATGGGACAGAGGAAGGGTTGGTTCATATTGGAAGTTGGTACTAGAGTTTTTCTGGGATTGTATACCGGGGGTGGGGAGCTTGGCCTACTGCATTAGATTCTAGAATGGGTGCCGATTCGTTGTTTGTCATAATGGGGATTTTGTCAGAATTGGTGGTTCGCATAGTTTCCCTTGTGCAAGTAATGCTTCCGGGGATGCTTTTGAACAGTTCACCAGCTTATTTAGTTTGTTTTCTTAATACGGGGTTATGGAGTTATTCTGATTTTGAAGAGTAATTACCGTATTTTCGAGGTTATGTGTGAGCGTCTCTTGCGGTTAAGATCCACGGGTATGGTTCACTAAACAAGGGCGGGAGCCTATGTAACAGTTGCTATCATAGCCTAACTGCATCTTCAAAACCCAACAATCCCGAGTGACAACTCATGAGCACAATGCACTTTCAGCCTCATAGCAGCCAAAGTCTCCAAGTGATAGAAGCAGGTTGATAGCCAAAAATTCAAAATTTAAGAGTCTAAACACCCCTAAATACCCCACAAGTGCGGCAACTAATTGCCCCAGGCTGAGGTTCTAAACCGAGCCAAGTAACCACCTCAACATTAGGAATAAAATTGATAACTCAACATCAGCTGTCCAACAATGCTTTATTAGCCTTATCCTCAGCACAAACCACCATCACCACCACCACCACCACCATCACCACATCACAGCCCGCAATTAAACCCGCCCCGCTAACACAAACGGGAATGCCGTTAGCAAACTATAACGTCTCAGCAATATTTGCATTGTTACTGGCACTTGCAATCTGGCGATTCGAGTCATTCAAAAAACCCTCGAGTGTAAAATGCTACCAGCGTATTGACACCCTATCTCCAGCCAATGATTCGTTCACCTGCATTTACTCCTCTTCCCGGAGCGGACAGGTTATCCGCCTTTTTAACCATAGCAGTCATAGCGGTGGAAATGGCTCAGGTGCTTGGAACGTGAGTGCTGGCTATGTGATTCCTGGGCTGTGGGATGGGCACGCACATGTTTTACAGTATGGAGAGATGTTGAATAATGTTAAGCTTTATGGAGCGGGGAGTGTTGACGGTATGATATGCAACTCGGCAGATAATTTTGCTTTATCCTATTTTACTCTGTTTTTATTCTGATCACAGTTTTAGAAATCAAGGTGAGAATTAAAGAATACCTGAGAAACAATCCCACGCATGGGAGAAAGGAGAAGTGGATCCGAGGGATCGGGTGGGATCAGAAGAATTTTGGCGGGGCCATGCCGGTTGCTGTATGATACTTATTCTGATTCTTTTACTCTCACGGTTGGCGATGTGGGGTTTGTTTGCTTACGAGGTGGTATGTCCCGCTGTATGCGCGTGTGTGATGATGGCTAGGCACAACTCAGTCAAGATCCGGAGCTATCTGGGTTATATATCATGTTGGATAGAGTTGATGTTCACTGCGTTTGGGTTTCTGGTTTGTCTACCTTACACTCCACCTCCACCTCCCTTCATTCCCACTGGCGAATGGTTTAATATTGTGTTTGCGAGATAGAACCGGTTCTCAAACTCCTCCCAAACCCATTCCCGGAGATCCCTGGCGGTGAGGTAATTACCAACCCAGGCGCCGGGGTGTTCTGTGATAACGCTATGGACCCCGTATTCAAAGTCTGGCCGCGTCCCGGGCGTGATGAGAAGGTTGGATTTCTGGAGGATGCGATGAAGTCGCTGCATTCCGTCGGCATTGTTGGCGCGCATGATGCGGGTGTGCTCCCAACCGATGTGGAAATGCTTAATGAGTAGGGTTCATGTGTATTTGGGTTTTTGGTATGAAGGAGGGTTTGCTGATGGGCTGTAGTCTTGCAGATGCGGGGAGGTTAACGTTAAGGTTCTACGCGATGCTGGAGTGTCCAGTTCGAAATACTGTCTGTGGGAATGAAGCAAGAATGATTCACCGTGAGGATGGGAAATTGAGTGTGCGGTCTGTTAAGCTGTTTGCGGGTATGGATTCAATAGGTCATGGAGTTCCTCTGCAACACCGACTAATGACATGATAGATGGAGCCCTTGGATCCTGGGGCGCCGCCCTCCTGTCGCCATACTCCGACAAACCCAACGCGACCGGTAGCATGCTGATTGAAGAAGGAGATCTCTACTTAGTTGTGAAGGGATGGGACGACCTAGGCTACCAAGTGAACATCCACGCGATTGGTGACCGCGCAAACCGGGCCGCCATAACAGCTTTCGAGAACATCCTAAAACCCCAAAGTTCACACCATGAAACCTGTAGCCTCCGATCACTACAGGATAAAAAACGCTTTAGAATAGAGCACACACAAATAGTATCCCCAGAGGACCAAGAAAGGCTCCTCCGCCTCGGCATTATCCCGTCTATACAGCCTACCCATGCCACCAGCGATATGGCATACGCCCTCTCGCGCCTCGGCCCCGAACGCCTTGCTAGGAGCGCCTATCGGATGAAGTCATTCTATAACGCCGGTCTGCCAGTAATTCTGGGCTCAGACTTTCCTGTAGAGCCGCCTTCCCCCTTCGCGGGCATGTACGCCGCAATGACCAGACGTTCGCCGGAAGACGGTAGTTCAGAAAATAATACCTGTCCGGAATGCGGCTGGCACCCCGAAGAGAAAATTACACTCCGGGAGGCACTGGAAGGGTTTGGCGCACATGTCGCGTGGGGCGGGTTCATGGATGGTAAGGGGGTTGGGGAATTGAAGGTTGGCGGGTGGGCGGATTGGGTTGTGCTTGATAGAGATATTTGGGCGGTGGGCGAGGAGGGAATTAGAGATGTGAAGGTGCTTGAGACCTGGGTTGCTGGGAGGAGGGTATGGGCTTCCGGGGAGCAGCCGGTGAAGCAAGACTCGTGGTTGAGGAGGTTATGGTAGAGAGTTATGCTGGGTGGGTGGGTTGAGTGGGGTTGCTGCGTGCATGTTTAGAACTCTAAATTAGCTGGTTAGATATCCTTTGCTTTCTGGAAATAAATTATGTTTCTGATGGCGGAGAGGTATGTTTGTTTCAGCTGCTGACTTTCCCTCCCCACCGATCCTTCGCGTTTAACCTACCCCGATATCGCCAATAGTGTTTACCACCAGCCGGATTAGAGGTGTTCAGCATCGCCGTGGGCCATCTGGGATGCCAGTTACCACCAAAAGCTTAATCTCCTCGAACCAACCAAGTCCGAGCCGCCTTTCACCGTATTCACACCCACTCCCTCGCGCTCCCTTAGCCAAGCTCTGCTCCTAGGCATCTGTGCGTTCGGTGCGGCAGTGGACGGCCAGCCGTGGCGTTTTCGATAAGGAACTAGTATGGAGTATGGAGTATGGAGCAGGATAGAAGCAAAAAACTCGACCAACAGATCGTTTGATTGGTTAGACTAAACAAACGCACAACCCCTTTATAGGCCTCTCTAATCTTTCCGGCGCGGAGCTCAACACAAAGCCGTTCAGCGACGCAACCTCCGACAGGCCAGATAGATGTGTTAACTAATATCCAGATACGGCGGCGAAGTGGAGAAATCCGGGAAGCCGAATGCCATATGGAAGGTCGGAGCTAAACTCGTCCGAAAATCCGAGCACGGAAGTAGAAATAATAATATGTACTTAGTAATCGAACACCGTTGATGTGTCGAGTGATCGCGTGTGAGCTCGACCGTCAACCAGCCAAGAACCTGGAACCCTTGGAATGGTGGGTGGAGCGCATGCTCAAGTAAGAAAGGGAAGCCCTTATAAAACACCAACCTTTGTGGTCTCGAGGGTGACCTTGTTCGTTTTCTCTCCATCAAGACTCGTCGCGAGTTTAGTTTAGATTGTCAAGTCGTGGATCTACTTCATCCTCACCCGCAGCGAAGTCCTATCATACCGACAAAACATCACTGCTGTTTTACTTTGCTCCCTTTCTCTAAATACCCCC
>QFET01012687.1:0-14568 GCA_003316355.1 Tuber calosporum
CAGGCTACCGCTTAGGCTCTATTGTATAACCGTTCACACAGGCTAGCGCCTGTTACATATACCCACTGGATTTGTATAGTAGTAGTGATCTTTTGTTCCTTCCTGTTTGGATTCCATTACTTGTTTTGTTAGCTCCATCCTGTCGCTTTTAACCCTCTGTTTTTGGAATATGGTTACCTTGGTATGCTGCCTCTGTTAGCATGTTTGTTGGACAGGATGTTTACGCTTTTGTTTAGTTTTCCTAGCTACAATCTTTTGTATTTAAAGAGTCTGCAATCCCTTAAGGATTCGGACTCTCAAGCCTCACAGGACTATCATCTTTAATACTACAAGTTGAACGGTCACTCTATTAGTTCCATACCTTTTACCTTGTCTATTGAAGACCTATCCATCGACGCTTCTCCCCCTATCCTAATAGTATCTTCAGGGTCCCTTTGGGATTCTCGAGATACTTGGGAGTAGGTTACATGGGCGGTTCCTGCAGGGCCCGCCTTTCATCTGGAGGGACCGGGAGATTCCATTCCTTGGGACACCCACAGCCCCCTACCATCCGTCCCGTCTGGGAACGGAGACTGGACGCTTGGGCTCACTACTGAAAGCCGCTGTTTTCTCGTGAACAGAGCAAAGACGCCCTTCCCGACACCTTACCAGAATAATATCCCACAATACCGGTAGGTCAAGCACGGTTCAGGAGTGACTGCTTACACTACCGGTAGTGTGCTTTCGACACCTGCCCAAGTCCTGGGCTCCATCCCCACTGGCGTCCTCTACACAGACCTTCCCCTAGGCCATCACGCACTGCAACAGCTCAGGTGTAGTCCTACTACTGTGCCAAGTTTATCGTTGTGCGTCAATATGCCTTCATTGCCGGAACCTGTTGTGGTGGATGGAGTGACTTGATGTATTTCAGAGCTACGACCGCGGCTATAATACTACGATATAAGGAAATACATGACTGCCGAGCCTTGCTCCTGGCTCACCCAAATCCTACTATACAACCCCAATACCCCTAAGGATGCCACCCGCATCAACTGCTAATCTAACATTTAACATTCACGCAGGGATCACTTGTTGATATTGGAGGTTCAAAATTGAAAGCTCCATTGAGGAGTGAGGGGAGCCAGCAAGAAGCAGAAGAAAGCTAATAATGAGCTAAAACGGGCTAACCAAGGCCTTCAAGGTAACCTCAGGTTGGTAATGGGGACAACTGTGGTTCCTATTGTACCCGCAGCCGTGCTGGAACCATTGCGCAAGGGGGGTACAGCCAGTTCCACTGGCGACCCTGCCCCTGATGGCCGCGCAAACAGTATTCGCAGGTGTCAACACAAGTTCAATGTTTTTGGCCTTGCGAACAAGGAAGAAATGCTTGGTTTTGGGGACGGGGTACGTTTCAGTTTCCTTTACCTGTGTGGCCAGGTTGAGACTTCGGCTCGGTCGTGTGGGTATAAGTGCGGGGCATAGTAATGATGCGAACATTGCCAATCCGGCAGCGGGCCAGTGTGATGTTAGAAAGAGACACCACGGCCTAGGAGAGGTGATTGGTAATGATATTTATCGTCCTCAGTTACTATGGGGGGATCTCGAGTGAGCGCTCCAAAAGGCGGTCCGGCCCCTCTGGTGAATGACCCTAAGTAATTGGCACAACACTACTCAAGCACAGGGGGCGCTCATCCGCCGGAACAGTGCGTCTTCCTATAGATTTTGCCGAAGTAGCAGAAATGACGAGAGAAACCACGCTTTAATCCGGGAGGTAGCTTAGCGCAATCCCTTTCCACTTATGATATCACACAACCTTTCGGACTCTCTCCTCATGCGTCACTGAGGAGTTCGTGAAAATGGATACAAGCATCAACCGGAACCCAATTAGCTAGCCATTCTGTAGGACCCGGCGATATGGTATCACAAGATATCACTCGTGTGAATAACCCATTCTGACATATTGATCACCTGGTTTGTAAATTACCGTATTGTTGCCGGTATCATAACAGTATGATAACGGGCCTTCTTGGGCAATTTCCTACTCACAGGTGAAAAAGGAACGCCCCCCACTGTAGATTTTTTGCTGCTTTAACTATCTTTCTATACATCTCCCTCTACGAGTAAGTATCAGAAAACACCGGGGTTAGCGGGCAGTAACCGACGTTTAAAATATTACGATAGATCCTTTTTTCTCGAAGATAGTGTTTTTTTTTTTCTCTTCTTTTTCTCTCTCGATGGCACACTTGGTATGGAGGCCCTAGTAGGGCTTCCCCTCACTCGCTGTGTATCATATCAACTAAGGTCTTTCACGATTATGGGCACGACGTCATACACATGTTACCCGACGATAGAGGATCTCAACTGTTGGAACCGGTTGTCTGTGGTCCAAGGCTATTTAGCAATGTCGACCCTCGCTTTCTGATTCACTTGGCCAAACACTACGTACTCACCGCACACCCCGATACCTATGAGGACAGCCACCTGTTTTGATACCCACTTTTGCGGTACGATATATGATGTGGAGCCGGCTGTCGGGTCTATCTGTCGAGTGGCACGTATTGTAGGAATTATCGTAGAGGGAATATAGAACTTTGACGGGTGTCATCTGTTATTATACCCTCAACTCTACTAATTAACTATAATACCACCACCTCCTCCACCCTCCATCCTCCGCTATTCTTTATATCACACCACTGAAAAGAAAAGAAAAAAAAAAAGATGAAAAAATCCATTCACGACCCTGTGAGTACAATGCCTTTTTTCGATAGGTGCAATACATACCATTACCACCTTATAGAGTTAAAGGACGCGGCTACCACCGATTGTAGGTGGTGCCATCCAGAATTGTAGAATGCTCGAAGATCTCATTCTCCCAGTTGCGGGTGTGTGTAATAATACCCAGAACCTATCACCGAGTAGTAGTGATAGTAGGACTATTTCATAAGTTGAACTTTGAGGTTTCCCAAAAATGGATGTTGATTTCTACCGTAACTCACTTATCATACCTGTTCTTGCTGTCCCTTTTTTTTTTTTTTTTCGTAAACTGGATTTTCTGTGAGGTCTCTGGAGGTACCGTATCAGGCCCGGACTGGAAGGGGTACATACGATACCATACCAGAGGCTTACCGGCCTCGTCCTGGATTATTACTGGGTACCCCCCACCCTCCTGGGTGCAGGGCGTTGTTTAAAATGTTGAAATCCTTAGCTGACTTCCGGTAGCTTGGGGATCGTTGCGGATAAGTGAATGGGTTGTAAAAAAAAAAAGAGATTCGCCGATAGTAATCACTTATACCTGACTTGTTTGAGGCAGAGGGAGAGTAAGTAAAAGCAAGTTCCCAAGACCACCAAGAAACGGCGAAGTGGTAGTTTATTGGTAAATGTAGTCGTCAAAATACTATAGAATACCTTGAATCCGTAGTTACTTTCCCAAATGAGGCAAAGCAACCTTTTTTTCTTCTCACTCTCCCCTTGTTTCCCCTACTTACCTCGCCTATGGCAGACTTGGCCCCTGTTTATAGTCTAACCCAAAGCCAAAATCTACCACATCCACAGCGACACCGATTCCACTCTACAACCCCGTAGAGGAAATCTCAAGCCTTCAATCTCCCAGTCTCCACAGGACGCGATTCGTCATTTCTTATCCTGCCCCCCTTTACGATGGATCGGTCAACAATACCTCATTGTGAGGGGGGTATGTAGTCGGTCCTTGAGATTTTGGTTCGCTGGACCAACTATGTATCCAACCCAATATGAGCGCTAAACGAACACTTATCCTGAATTTGCAAAAAAAAAAAAAAAAAATTCGTTCAAGTTTAAAAGATAAAGGGTTTTACGTAATTTCCAATCAAGTGTAAAAACCAGGGCAGATAGATTCTTTAAAGAAAGAAAGAAAGAAAGAAAGAAAGAAAGAGACCGTAAACACCTACCGTTGATAGCAAAGTTATGACACCGATGAAATCCCTTCGTGCTCAAAAGAATAGTCCAAGTCGGAATGTACAGTAATGAAAAAAAAAAAAAAAAGGTAGGTTTAATACTGTAGTTACTGAGGTCAAAATATGATTTAGAGAGGCACCGTACATTGTTGAGTGCATAGCATAGGAGCAATCCAATATCCCTACCTTGTGGTAACCTTGTTCAGGGCACTGTATGCAAAGCCGGGTGTCAAGAGAAGTCGTCCTGTCGGCCACCGTAATCGCTCTGGAGAAATAACTTGAGCTACCCTTTAATCAGGAGAGTGGCAAAACATAAGAATAAAAAGGGGTTTTTTCCACCCTCTCTCTCTCTTTCGATGGTACTAACCACCGATCGCCATACTGTACACCATCCTGGTAGCTCCTCCGCAACGACCTCGTCCCAAGATTCTCTCCCTCGGAAGGGCGGCTAAATCATAGGATATCACTCGCCATAGATGGCTCCACCAAAAGTGATAAGTGAGAAGGGATAGACTAGGATCGCGGGGCGCAAAAAACAGTCAAGCTTCCCCAATGGCTGGATCTGGTATGTGTGTCGGATCTAACGAATCGACGCTAGGGGTGAGGGGAACCCTGGAGGTGCCGGTTCCTCGTGTGGATGGTTATCGTATTCCCTGAGCTATTGACGCGTCGCGTGGGGCGAGGGGGCACAGAGGTAGGTAGGGATGCTGGAGCCGAAGCCTGTGTGAGACGGAGCGAAGCGAAAGAGGGCAGGAGGTCGGAGGAAAGGCCGTGGGTTTCACAGAAGTGCTGTTGGCGTTGGCATAACTGCGGTTTTGTTTTTAAAATTTGTTCTGGGTTTAGCAGGCCCCCAGGGAGCGTTGGTTGGTTGTGAGGAGTGTGGTGCGAATGGAGCGTCTACCTTTGTTCCGGCTGTTTTAGTGAATCAGGCACAGTGACTATGATTAAGGCCTCATAAATTCTAGAAATACAGCTGATAAGCAAGCTCCAAGGCCCCAAAATGCACAATCAGCATTCAAACCTCAAACCACATCTCTTGAATCGCATCAAATCACATCGCAAAACTGAACCGGTCACTCGTTTAAAAAAGAAAAGAAAAAACTTCAATATGAATCACCTCAACACACCCTACACTATACAAAAATAAATTAAAACCTAAACCAACTATGCATACATATTCTCAGGGGCCTTCAGCTCAAGTACTTTTCCGCAGCACCATGCTCGGTGATAACAACAACATGCTTCTCCAACGACTTCTTCTTGGGGTAGGGAGCGTCAAAGATCTCGTTGATCTCTTCGAGGGTTCGGCCCTTGGTCTCGACAAAGAAGAAGTAAATAAAAATTACTTGGAAGATATTCCAGGCGATGTACAAGTAGTAGAAGCGCCATTGGACACGCTCCCATGCGACCGGGATGGCGTAGGTGTTGCTGTAGGGCTTGTTAATGACATATTTTGATGGAGGAGTTTGTAGAATGCATATACTCACAAAAAAGCGGCAATATTGACAAATAAGTTATACATTCCCATACCCTTGGCGCGGGTCTCGAATGTGAGACACTCGACGGGGTAGAGGGCTTGGAGGGGAGTGTAGGCAAATGAATAGGTGATGCCGAAGAGGTAGATGAAGGCGATGGCCGCACGGGATCCATTCTGATTGGTGTTGCCCTCGTGTCCGTAAGTAGCAGTCAAGGCAGTGACAATGGACCATTCAATAACGAAGAGAGATGTAGCAATCAACAAGACGGGGCGACGACCGAGACTATCAGTGAAGTGGGCGCCGATGGTGGACATAACAAAAGAGATGACGCTCAGTATGGCATTGTAGAGCTACAAAGATTATTAGATTTGGGCTTCCGATTATAGGGACATAGAAACATACTAGTTGGGTCTTAGGATTCTCAACACCAACAGCCTTGAGAAGTACAGGCATGAAGTAGGAGATGGCACCGTTACCAGCCCATTGCCCGAAGAAAGCCATACCGATAACACAACACATGCGCCACCATGAGTTCCTTGAGTTGAAGAGATCTCGGTAATCCCACCAGCGCTTATCAGACCCCTCAGTTGCGATTTCCCGAATCATCTCCTTGTATGTCAGCTGGACAATTGGTGACTCGCGGTCACCCTCACCGTGGAACTCAGTCATGACCTTGAGGGCCTCCTCGTGGCGGTCGTTGGAGATCAGCCACCGGGGAGTCTCAGGACAGAAAAGACAGCCAATGATAACACCGGTGGAAGCAACGGCTTGAAGCCAGATGGGAAGTCTCCATGAGAGATCGCTCTTGATGCCTCGAGACACAGTTAGCAATTAGAACCTCTATTGGAATTGGCGTATGGAGCAAAACACACCCTCGGTTCCCCAAAGAACCCATGATGCTGGAACACCACCGACAAACCAAAAGGTGTTGTACATCCCGGTAATGGTTCCCCGCCAAGCGGGATGGGCCATCTCGGCAACATACGAGGGACCCTATAATCCCTCAGCATCTGTGGCGTGACGGATACAAGGCAGGGAAGTTTACAGCAGTAGCGCAGGTAGCAACCCCGAAACCAAGAACGAAACGGCCGCCAATGAACATGGCCCTACTAGTGGAGGGAGCCTGAATACACGTTCCGAGAATAATGATACTGCCCCCAATAAACATACCCCATCTCCGGCCCCACCAATCTGTGAATGGACCACAGAAAAACGATCCAACGATATTACCGATGGTGTAGATGGAGAATACTAAACCGGTGCTGCTTCCAACATCTTTCATATTGAAATAGCTGACAAAGGATCAGCGAGCATCTCATTTGTCGGTCGGCGGTTGGTCAACTCACCTTTGATATGTCTTCATCGCGTTGATGCCTCCCATCAATGAACCATCGTATCCATTGATGCACGAATTCAAAAAGGCAATAAACAGGAAGAAGTAAAGCTTGAACATCCTCGCAGTCCATGGACTGGGTTTGGCCTGGGCTAAAGCATCGGCGAGCGATACATTTGCGACGGTTTCCTTCTTGCCCCGGCCGGACTGGTAAATGGAGACGCTGGCGGTGGTTTTTGCCTCCGACATATCGGGCAATTGTTTTTCTCCTTCGTGATAGGTATGGAGGAGGGCGGAAACAGGGACAGTCGAACAGCGGAGAGAAAGTGGGCGGGGAGACACCCTCCCTATAAACCACCGGGCCTATTAAGAAAGGGGAATCCTCCCCCCTACCCTAGTTCCGCTACCAAATAATTGCGTTTTACTGTTCTGGCTGTCGTTCCGAGCGGGGGGAAATCTGCAACACACCATGCTATAACGAGAACCCACGTTTGCCGCTGCACAGTACTCGTACACCCGCAATATCAAACCGTTTTCAAAAGGGCTACTATTACATACCACCAAAACTAGGCCCTTCTTGCTCTGGTCTGGTGGATATGCAATAGTAGTCTTTTAAGGACGCTTCGATATTAGTAGTTGCCATTGTTTCGGTAAATTTTAGTATTCTAGGCAAAACTCGACAATTCAAATACCGGTACGATGTCAGACGCTCCTCGTGCAACCGCTTAATCGAGAGGCAAATGGGAAAGACCAGCGGATTTATGCAGATGAGTTGGTGTGTTGTGTGGTATCATAGGTACCTCGTAGAGGTGTGTACAAGTTCCACCGGTAACTCCCCTCTCCCACTCCCTTTCTCTCTCTCTTTTTTTTCTCTGCATCAACCTATATTTCTCCGGCCCTTGGCAGCTACCCCATATGTAGGGAGATGGTGGGGCACGGTACTATTACCGCAAACGAAGGGGTAGGAAAAACGACCCTCATTCCCCTCCGGAGCGTGCGGGATATCATAGCAATAGTGCAGTATCATTTGTGCATATTGTGGGAAATATCAGGAAACCAAGGGCGAAACGGAAAAAGGTAAGTTAGTGATGTAGAGCACGGTGGGCGCTTTCAAGTTCGGTGTTCCAAGGCCCCGGTTGACACCTTGAGAAATGGCTTGCTTCTATCCTCGCAAGATGTGAGGACAAAAGCAAATGATTGACGTTAGAATACAAGATGACGGTGGGTAGAGGAGGTGGGGAGGAGTGCTGGTAAGCTTTTGGTTTTTCCTGCCTGATAGTTGATTTTGCTTTTGCTTTTTTATTTCTAATAAGAATAGCAAATCAACGACACAACGTCAAAATCAATCATCACCAAAACCAGTGCAACCAGAACCCAGGATCCCAAATCGGACCCTCTTCTAAAAGATTGGCTTCCAGCGTCATAGGAAAAAATTAACTAATTCCCCACCCCACTCACTATTGATCTACAGGGTAGGCTCTGCTTCTACTCGTATATGGAAAATCTCTGATGTCCTCCCCTGCCCCGCTGAAGCAAGAGCTGCACAGTCTGGGAAACGTTGAAAGAATACGTTAGAGTACAATTTTACAATACTTGCTGTCAAACTAGAGGTTACAGTCCGTAAGCTACAACAACATATTTTAGCAATAATATACTAAAAATATGGCTATCATCACACAACCCCCGAACCAGGGGAAAAAGAACCCTGATTCATTTCCTGATGCTTTATGCCAAATACAAGTGCTTTACCTGTGCCGCTATATAGGAGTCAGCACAACATAGTACAGACGGTAGTGGGAGACCCCACTTACCGACACAGCTCCCATGTGTTTTGATACGATTTTGGCTTTAAGAGGTCAAACTACAGTAGCCAGAAATGTGGACCTTTTCTGACATGGCGGTTGAAAGCTAGCTTTGGCTTTATTGAATCCAGACTGCTCGAGAACATTTAACTCAATTGGAACCTGGCCAAGAAACTAGAGATGGTGAAGGTTCGCCCGAAGTAGGACCTAACCATTGAAAGGACTTTCTACTATGATAGAGCTTATCATTCTATAGACGGTTAAACCAAATTTGGGGAGAGGGGGGCTCTGTGTTTCTTTTTCTCTCCTGCTTTTCGTGCCTCCCAATACCGTGCTTGTGGAACCAAAGCCCTACAGAAGGAAAACAAACACCTCTTGACCGCATTCCGCACCGCACGACCGCCGAATCCCTACAGCAAACAAGCCATGCGGCTCCCATACCCGAGCACGGTAAAATGTGGTAAAAATTCACTACCCCCGTCGGCACTCTAATCTCCCGATTCAGGGAAGGAAGATCCCGAGAAGGGTTCCCCAGTGTTTTCCAAATGATACACTCAATATATACTTCCCAAGCCGCAAAGTCCAACAAACCAGCTTGACTTGTTCCAGCGACCATAGGTCAATTACCACATAGTGGCTCGCATTTTAGAAACAAATTAACTCTAGTATTTATTATTACCATTGTCAATTCGGCATTTAGCCAGGGCACTAGGCCTGGAACGTTTTCCATACAGCAGCAGGGGGTTGGGATCGCAGTATAGGATCAGCCTTGATGAGGTGTTTGTTAGATCTCACCAACTGGTATGATATGATATTCGCAGGACAAATTTGATATTAAGTATTTGCAATTCTGCTAACTTGACAAACTAACCCTACCCTGGACTGACGGGCTGATTCCCGCTAATAATCCGGTAGCTTTGGTAGATTTCACGAGATTTTACGGGCAAATATCATAGCTTATGCTGTCTTCAGATTGGCGCCTTCTGTGCATGGAGGGGGTGGTCCCCCGGATGCTCGAATATACTCTTTTAGCAACACGAACAAGCAAAATGAAAAACAAACCGAACAAAAGTCCATCAAACAGATAAACTAGAAATATTTCTTCATCTGCAGTAAATTCTAGGATAGAATGCTTAGACCAGACAGCCGCCAAATCCACGAGCAAGCCATGCTATCAAGCACGTTTCTTGGCCAGTATTTTCCCTACAAGAGCACACTCTGCAAACCCCCCCCTCTTAACGAGACGATACTGTAATACCAAGGTCAGTAAGCCTACCAGCTGCCGGTAGTGAAGGAGAACGAATGCTTCACCATTTACCAATAACTATCACCAGTTTCAACTTTAGTGGCTCCACCGCTCGAAAGTGCACCTCAAATGCCTTGGCAATATGGAAGCATCTCCATCATTTCCTAGATCACTAGACTGCCGTATCCTTTCTTACCTCCGCAAGCGCTAGCGCTATCCTTCATTACTCGAACACATCCCGCGCGTCCGCGCAGGGTAGGGTCGGTTGTTTTTACAATAACCACCCTGCATACTTTTCAATACCCAAAACGCAGCACGACAAGACAAAAATTCGTGGCCCCCCCTATTTAAGAAAATTCATTGGCAGATATTTTTTTAAGTTCCTCAAACGACCAAACCTCCGATCAAACCCCTGTTAACTATCACTTTAACCAGAATACCACCCACAAACGGTGGCAGTAGGGGCAACGTCGAATTATTTTTAAAGGGGACTCCCATGGTACTGCACTGCATACTGCATACCACCAAAACTTGGCCCTTTTGCTTGGATCTGGGCCGTATGGCTTTTCCCAAAAAAAAAAAAAGACTCTTCGACACTCTGGGCAAAGAGGTGAGAGTAGGGCTAGGCCATATTGCACATTATCACTCCCGGTCACATTTATCCAACCACAAGGGGGGCTGATTAAACCTCACCCCTAGGGCTTACATACTTTCAAGTACTTACTTATCAAGCGCAGCGCAGATATTGCCGTCCAGGAACCTCCTGAGGAGAATAGCCTCTTTTACATGTGACACATGACCTGCCCCGACGCTCAAAAGATCTCCCCCATTTTGGCCCCATTCTCGGTTGCCCGATACCGCTTTGGACCCCAGCTCCCTGGAAGGATGGCTATGTCGCCCCAGTCAGGTGTGGGAGCACACGAAACCCTAGAAATGAAGAGTCCTGGGGAAGTGGCCATCATAATTTATCACTCTCGCCCTGCCACGGTTTCGAACGGTACCATACGGTAAACTTACCAGGTTGACATTAGCCGACCGTTGCGAGGAAAGCCTCAGATCATAAGTATGTGGCAGACGCCAAAGGCCGGATTGTTCCAAATTGACGTAAACATATAGGATGGAAGACAGGATTACCCAATATCAATCAGAACACAAGGTGCGAAATGCCATTTTTCAGTTTTCCACCTTCCCAATGTAATTTTTTCGGTAATTCAGAATACGATATCAATCATGTATGGAACGGCAACGCACTTGTACCGAAATATTCGATCACTACGCCCTGCAATTCTAGACCCTCTCCCTGCACAATATCGTAGCTAGCTCGAGGCGTGGCGTGGAAAGGAAAAAAAGGGGGGAATGCCTACTTTATTGACCACCCCACATAAGAATACAGATACAACACAAAGAGCAAGAGTCTGAAAGAGATAGCAAAGGTATAAAACAATACCAAGTCATGAATCTAAACCATTCACCCGCTATTGAGCGAGGCGGGCTTCCCAGACCTCTTCACACCCCGATTGGAATTCATTTTCGCTCGGGAGACCACAACTAAAAATCTGCGGTCTCCTAAATCCCATGACTTCCACGACGAATACCGTAAAAGACTGTAATAAAAGAGCATTGTGCTATGTCGTTGGAGTTGCCCCCTCTGGCAAGGTTTGGTGTTTGTTTATCATATTTTTTTTCTGATGTCTCTAACAGGGGCTGAGCAACACTTTTTCACAGCATTTTTTTCGCCCCCCCTTTTCCAAAGTAGGGAATTCTAGACTACATAGCACAATACTCTTTTTATTCCAGTTTTTACGGTAGTACTTGTAGCAGTTTTGATATTACAGTACTGATTTGTGAGCTGTTTATGGTGTGAATGGGGGGGACTCACCTTTCTCACCCTCATGCACCTTGACCGAAAAACCTTCAACCGACCCACGGCAGATGGCAAGCATGGATGGGCATTCGGTGGGTGAAAAAATCGCCCCATCAGGTCAAGGTAGGGTTAATTTAGCAAGTTGACAGAATTGCGAAAGTATCATACTGTAAGTTGATAGGATTCAACATGTCCGGAGAGCTCAGGCACTAAATCCGTCCCGAGAGCTCTCGTCTATGGACCCGGGGGTTGAAAGGCTTTCAAAGATGGCGAACCTCAACTCGAGTAGAGTAGAGTACGGTACCATCACTGACCCCTGTTCGCCACCCGCCTGTTTTGGCCGTGCCCCGTTGAAGGCTGTATCGTGCAAGTATCGTACTGTACTCTACTGCGCTGGAAATCCGGGAACGGCACCGTGTTTACTCTGACGATTCTCTATCTCCGCTAGGTTAGGTCGCTAATCTCGGAACTCAGCTCTTGAGTTCAATACGGTACACTTTACGGTAGTTATCCTAGCTCTACCGATCTGGTGTTCACTAGCTAAAAAAAACAAAAAAAACATAAAAACACATGAAGAAGGATTGGTGCTTTCCTCACAAGGTATGATATAGCTTGAATCTTTGGCTATGTTAGAACTCATTAACTGTCTTCTCGCAATTCTACCAACTTGCCAAGCTAACCCCATCTTGGGTAGATGTCCCGATCCACATGATATTCGTGACGACGGATAGCCAATCGTCAGAGTACTTGTAAATACGATACCGTACTCATCTACCTGCATCGCCCGCCCCCTTCGATATGGTGGGGGCCGATCTTGCCTGCGGCCGAGCCATGACGCACGATGGGTGCCAAAAAAAGGTCTTGATATGACTTGAGTCGACGACGCACACCAGACCGGAGCTCACAACTTCAACACCCCAGTCCAAATATCGCAACTTTCCAAACGTGGTTTCCCCACCCCCTTTTTTTTTTGGTCAATAGCGAGAATATACTTCACCGTGCACAATACGCCAGACATAGGACGGCAAGGGTTCGACTAGGATGAATGGTGGTTGTGGAAACCTGTTTCATCATGCAAACTAAAAACTTAGTTAGCTTAGTGCAGAGATATTGCTGCATTATAGAAAGGGGAACAACTGAGAATGGCTAGCCCTATGAAAGCAAATACTAAACCTTCCTGTGTTAGGCTAACGGTTTGATTTCTGTCTTCCCAACTCCTTGAACGGGTTTGAGTTACTTGTAGACTAGAGAATTTCAGGAGTCCCAATTTGGTGACACAAGTACTTTCGCTGCGTTTTCTCGAGCAATACGCTGGGCGGTGTGTTTGTGCTATAGTATCATACAGGTCCCCAAATATCCCTGAACCCGAGTATAGTGCAAAAAGCGTCTCCGTGGCACCGGTAGACTACTGGTACTATATTATTATGATATAAAAAGACAGTGTTAGGCCGTTGAGGAATCAGGGAGGTCAAGGGGGTTTAAAGGGAGGTTACCCGGCTTGGGCATGTAGAGGGGACTCAATAAGTTGCAGAGTCACCAGTCACCTCGATCAATGTGATAATAACCTAAGTCTAGAGGATCATACACCTTCATCAGTATTTCTTGAACCTAGCTCAATACCTGCAAACCCCACTGGATATCTTGTATTTACGGAATGGGGCATTTTTTTTAAGATATTTACCATGCCCCACCAGCTCTGGACAAGCGCGGAGCAACATATCGGTATTCCTTTCCAGCATCATTCCGTCAGTGTAGAGATACAGCCACCCAGGATTCAGGAATATGTTCTGAACGCCTGGGGAAGATAGAAATTATGGTGCCCTTAGAATGTGGGATTCGAACCGATCACCCACACACACACCAACTCACGAGTCGAGACCGATACAGGAGTGCGCCCTGACAGCCATGACTTCCAGCCCTACTTTGTACGAGTACGCACACGGAGAACTACAGCACTGGCACTCTATCGTAAATAAAACCTCTAGAATGTCTGGTATCATACCGTATTCTGAAATTGCCGACAAAAACCCCTTCAAAGGGGATCCCAGCGAACAGTGCAGTTCTTCAACAGTAGAAACACAAATACCGTCTCACACGTGCCCTTGCTGGAGAAACCCGCACAGCACTGCAGGAACCAACCGCACCCGATTCGAGCATAGCACATCATAACCATGACAATTCCCCCCCATAAACTACCGCAAAAACTCGGACAAACTTCTCTACTCGAGTACTCGAGTAACCTCCGCAGCTGAGATACTTGTACCTCGGGAAGGAATAGGTGTTTCCCGAACGCTATATGGCTTGAGCGGACTGACCCTCCTAAGATCCCTATCAACGTAATATTGTTAACCTGTTCAGCTAAGCCTATTGCAGTTTAGCTATGTCACTTATTGATATTGACATGAAGAAAGAAGCTAACTAACTACGATAACGAATAATTTTCCGTTACCCTACCGTACTTTGACAACTGCCCTTTTTTACCCACCACCAGTCCGCTTCTGTAAATGCTGACAGTTCCCCCCACTCCCTCCCTACGAGTATATTCAGGTTTTTCCGATGTTGCACGAAAAGAGAGAGAGAAAAAAAAAAAAACGTTCGGGCATGGCTCCGGCTTATCCGGAACAGTGCTGGCCCGAAAACTCCTAAACGACGCAGAGAATGCACACTTTTCTCAACTGGGGAGCCAAAAACCGGGTACGGGTGATTTATTGATAGAACACCCGGCTATAAAGCCTCACACCAAGATTCCATACGAGTTTTGGTAACGGGAATCTACGTGTACTTGGTTTACCCCAATTTGTCTTTATATGGTGCCTGAAGTCAACCTCACCAGGGCTAAATTGAGCGACGGCCGGGTCCCTAACAATAAGGTCATTGAAGAGAAACTCTGTATAGAGTTATCCAGAATTGGCACCTTTTCGATCCTATGCACTC
>QFET01012702.1:0-21443 GCA_003316355.1 Tuber calosporum
GAAGAAAGATTTAAGCCTAGTTCGATTCGCTTGCCCTTAGAATCAACTACCCTTAACAGCTAAGACGTGACTGGGTATCTCAGATTATCAATGTCACAGATAATATTTGAGCAATCTGACAGTATAGCACAGGAGGGTGTCAGGACAGTATTTTAAAGTTGAGGGGGCCTGCGACATGACTGTGAATTATGAACTGATTTGCGACAGGTGGAGCAATGTTGAATACAAGTGTCTAGTATATCGGGTAAATCTCCAATACTTTGCTGTAGCTGTATTCGCTTTCTTTGATTACCAGGCCTCAGGTAACTCAATCCTACTATGTTTCTACTATTACAAATAACTTGATGTTGGTTATTACTTATTTGAGTTTATACCTGATAAGCGCTACTACTTGGTTGTCCCTTCCTACTTTGTTATGACTTCCTAACTGGTTAATCTTTGCTTGTTTCGCTTATCACTACCGCTCCTTGCTTCTACCCATTTAGGTATTACTATCCTTCTTCTATACCTACTGGATTTGTTAAGTATTAGCCATCGCTTGCTCCTACTTATTTGGATTCCATTACTTATGTTTTAGCTCCATCCTGTCGCTTTGCGCCCTCTGTTTTCAGAATATAGTTACCTTGTTGTGCTACCTCTGAGAGCATTTTTGGTGGACAGGATGTTTGCGCTTTTGTTAAGTTTTCCTAGCTACAATATTTTGTATTTAAAGCGCTTGCAATCCCTTCATTATTCGGACTCTCAAGCCTCCAAGGACTATCATCTTTAATAGTACAACTTAAACAGTCACTCTAATAGTTCCATACCTTATACCTTGTCCATTGAAGACCTGAGCATCGACTCTTCTCTCCCTATCCTAATAGTATCTTCCGAGTCCCTCCGGGATTCTCAAGATACTTGGGAGTAAGTTACACCTCATGCGTATGGTGCCTGCACTTTAAAACATACACCTCAAAATACACAATTTTCAAATTCTGTTACATCAAAGACCATTCTACATATACAAAAAAACACCCATTTGATGAAGAACACATATAAAAGAATAATGCCTGGATTTTTTTTTCCTGATTTCAACTCTTGTTAATCACACAACAGGATTTGTAATTATACACCTTTGGTGGGAAAGTCTAAAATATGTTACATCATCCACTGTTCAAAATTCAAAAAATTAAACCCCTAGTATATGAAAGATGAGATTACTCTTTCGAAGCTAATTTTCTTCCTAATATGTATCCTATACCTATCCTATATTTGATGTATTAATTTATTACCCGCATGATTATTAAATTTATGGTACAATTTGGGCCTTTATAAGTGAAAACCTGAGTCTAGGGCTTTTTTGTTGTGGCTGGGAAAATGTGTTTTATCCAAAGCAACCTGGACATAATGTTTTGAGATATGAGCAGTTTTATGTCAACACATTCTTTGAGCCATTACTGGAAATGCTAAAAAATATTTTAAATTCATTTGAAACTATCAAAATTCTGTTCAGTATCACTTGAACTAAGGTATGAACTAATATATTTAAAATATGGGGTATTTGTTACATTTTACATGATTTGTTATTTTTGGTACCTGATAGACACATACATTTCTTAGGTAAACTATGGTTCTGGCCGTCTATACACAACAGTTCGATGGATGCAACAGGGGACGCCTTGGCATTGGAAGCTTGGCAAATAATTCTGTTAAGGTCAATACCCCAACTATTGAAAGATTATATTTTTTATTTTAATAGTATTATTACATGAGTTAAGGGCTGGAGAAAAAAAGAAAAACAGAGAGTTATTAGCAAATTGTATCAATTTAGAGCCCATATACTTCAACCCCATCAGATCGTCGTTGAGATTTATAACTATGGTAAGGGTTATTTTGCCAAGCTTCCAATGCCAAGGCGTCCCCTGTTGCATCCATCGAACTGTTGTGTATAGACGGCCAGAACCATACTTGCTTCTTCCTCTTTATCTTCCCACTCTCTACCAGTATTTTGCCCCAGCACCTAACTACTTTCTTGCTCCCCTATACCATTCAAATATGTGTTTCAAATGTTTTAATATGATGGTTGTGGCAGGTATTTGTTGTAGTAAGAGGCTATGATAAACCACAATTAATTTACTTCAAAATCAAATAGCTAAACAACTACTGCAGATTAAACAATGATTCCTGATTCTACTTGTCCCCAAGAAGCCAATATTATTATAGATGTTAGAAAGTGCATTGTGGTAATTTCTAGCTTTTTGGTATATAAAAGATGCTACAGATGTCGTTAGAACTTTAAAAATACTTTTCTACACTAATAGATATATACTTAACCATTCTAGCTAGATGGCAAAGCCAAAAGAAATCTTTTGTAGTTGTGGCCCGATACTCAGGCTTTCGATTATACAGGCTCATTTCAAAATATTATAATGTTATCATAACAACTCCTGAATAAACACTCTACACAATCATATATAACCATTCTTAGTTATTTATTCCTATTCAAAGTCAAATTGAACTCTAAGCTGGGATAACATGAACCAATATTTTCTTTACAGATTGCTGACAAAATCAAACATCAGGCCCAGAATTTGCTTAGCAATATGTAACACACTAGTTGCAGCCTCATGTACGTTTTGAAGGGCCGGCACCATATAGTTTTCAGCTTTTATTGTGATTTTTTAGAACAGAGGGAAGATATAGCTGAGAGTTCCGAATAGCGGTAGGGCCATCCAACTCAAGCTGCCATTGAGGTTCAAATTGCATCAAGCTCCATGGCTGATGAAGCAAATATTAGAGGACAAGGGCTGAGAGCCATAGGTTCCAGATTGATGCCAAAATACAGTCCATTGGCCATTAGCAGTAGAAGTTAGAGTTGTTTGTAAATTTGTACAAACAGAAGCAAATTTGAAGAAAGATTATGTGCCTGTTAGGCACATGTGTCTGAGGTACTGAATTCAGTACTGTATTCATATGAAAAAAAATGCGCTGAAAAACTACTGATACCCCTCCGGCCCTGGCATTGGGCCCACATTTTATCAGCGGTGCCTTCAGTAAACATTCCCCCCTCACGAAACAACTGAGATTTCGTACCCCTGTCGTAACACCATATATGTCATCGCTGTCTGTCTAACCAGATACTGTCGGTCAGATAGATGATGACGGAGACTTGGTCAATCTAATGCAACTATAACCAAGTGTAACAGATCACTGTCCACAGAGATATGGGCCATAGAGTATAGCTCTCGCTGGAATGGCCCGAAGGTGACCGGATACTTCGTCCTAAATGAAGAATATCACTAGTAGGCTCCTAGTAAATTATGCGAGCACACTCAGACCCTGACCAAGTGCCTATCTTGGGTAATATACCTATCAGAACATGTTGAGAAGGAGAGGCACAGCCACATGGTGTGGTATTTGACTGATTGCGAGTTCAAGTTATCCTGAATGCCTTCTGCAAAAAGCCGGTAATAGCGGTGCAACCTAGATAGGTCACTACCCAAGCTGGCTACTGGGAGTTGTAAGAATCTATGGGCAGGGGCTCTAATAGACTGCATGGTTTAATCAGCAGAATAAGGAACAACGTCTCCGACTGATAAAGTAGAGCACACCCTCTGACAAGCGGAGTTCCGACGTATCCATAGGCTGTGTAGGGCACCTATATTCCCAGGGTCAAATCACCCCCGCACTTCGAAATAGAGTATAATTTGTTCGAAAGAGTACATGGTTGTATAGAAGACAGATGTAGTCCGCGAACAATCAGATATGGGATATAAATATCCCAGTGCCTCGCGAGATTTTTCTATTATCTAGCAATGGAGAAGGGATGTTATCAATATTGTAAGTTTTACTTGAAAATCTTTATCACTTTCCCTACAGGCCTTCCTAGACAATCTCCGTTTACGAAGAAAAGGATTATAAGACTTGTCAGATTTGCTTGTCCTTAGAATCAACTACCTTTAATAGTGCGATAGTCACAGTGGTGTTCACGTGCCTTTATTTGATTCTATTACTAAAATTTGGCTGTGTCTGCAATGCCCTTGTGTCTGATTCAAATAAATCTTCTGCTAAATAATCAAGTGTTGCTCTCAGTAGCACCTGGCTAACTCTTGAAGCAGAAGGTTAAAGATTTTGTTTTAAATCTGCAGGATTAACATCGAACGGGTCCAGAGTAGTGTAATATTAATTGGCCAAATATGGTTCTTGTAAGTTTGTCAGAAGGTATCAATACTATGGTTTCTGGATATATGGTAGGAAGGTTTTGTTTGATGGTAGATACAACCAAGTAGAAGCTATATTGAATGCTAATTTCTTGATAGTGATCGCATGAGGACCATGCATGAGCAATATGCAATGTCTCAAACTCTCCACTAAGACTCATGACACGAGCAATACTATCTTCTGATAGCTGAACACTCCTTTACTCTCCAAATGGAATTCCTTTTGAATATTCAATTTTAATGAGTAAAATCCAATTTAAATTCATATTGCAAATAATGTTTATTACCTTTTAAGAAGCCTTGTGTGTACTAGGTAAACCTTGCTCCTATAAGATAGTTGTTCTGACTCTCCTGGTCTCATTGGAACTGAGGTTGCATATGCTTGTATCAAATGACATCTTGCAATTCAAGTCCTGCTAACCATTACTCTTGCAATCATTTTGAATTGATTGACTTTGCAACATTTGAGGTGTGATGCCCACAAGTCTATTCAGCAAAGTATAGCACTACTCACCTCTGTGTATCTACTTTACCAATGTATTTAGCAAGAGAAGTACTCAATTTGGTAATTTTGGCTAATGTATATGGGAAGTTTTCCTGCATCCGAGTAGTGGCAAGTTGAGCAAATTCAGTGCGCCCATTTCGGCCTAACCTTTTCTGTATATTTTCCTTGTTATACTGTGCATAGTGGGTGCAATAGGTAAAGTACCAGGGTATGTCTTTTCTTCTGATCGGCAGTTACTATGCAACACCTTAAAACACTTCACCTCCATGATTGACCCTCTATCAACAATGATGCCTCCAGCTAAGATTGGCCACATTAGAGACTTTTACAAAGTGCAAGTTATTTCTGTAAGAATAAAATATTATTATTTTCAGGGAATGTGAATCTATTAAATGGTCATATAAGTACTCTCATTGGTTTCTATACCCAGTTCCAAAAGCTGGTTGATGAGAAAAACCTTCCTGTGCCTGGAGGAACTAAAATTATTAATAGCAGATCCAGTTACCGCCTAGCTAGAGAGTCTAAGCAGACACACTGTTAGCCACCATCTGAATTGTCCAACCATGTTACTCCAGAAGTCTCCCTCAAGATAGTCTAGCGTGCTTTGCCCTAGGTCTGGGGCAAGAAAAGGAGCTGTACTACACAATAACGATGCTATTGTACCAGAATCCTATTATGTTTCTCCTATGATTAGTGACTTGATGTTGGTTATTACTTATTTGGGTTGATATCTGATGAGAGCTATTATTTGGTTGTTCTTTCTTACTTAGTAATGACTTTCTAACTGGTTATTCCTTCCTTGTTTCGCTTATCATTACCTCCTCCTCCTTGCTTTTCCACATTTGGAATGATTATCCTCCTGCTATTCCTACCATATTTGTATAGTATTAGTAATTGCTTAATCCGCCTAGTTTGGATTTGATTACTTGTTGGGTTAGCTCCATCCTAAAACCTTTAACCATGTACTTTCAGAATATGGTAACCTTGTTATGCTGTCTCTGTTAGCATGTTTGTTGCATAGTATAATCGCACTTTTCTCAAGTTTTCCTCGCCACAATCTATTGTATTTAAAAAGAGCCTACAATCATGGAAAGATGAGAACTCTGTTGCCCCACAGGACTATTATCTTTAATACTACAAGTTGAACAATCCCTCTATTAGTTCCATATATTTTGACCTGATTTATTGAAGACCTATCCATCAATACTTCTCCCCCTACCCCAATATTATCTTCAGGGTCCCTTTGGGATTCTCGAGATACTTGGGTGTAGAATATATTTTTTGAGCTTGCCTCAAGTATACTTTTGATCTACAGCAGAGGACTGATCACCCTTCTTCTACCTTGACACTGCAGTACTCTTACACCTCCCTAGGTCCAAGAAGGGCGTGAGTGGACTCCTGGTGAGACCCGCACACTCTAGCTAGAAAATATTTAACTTCCAAGAGATACCAGAAGGAGCTTTACTTGAGGATCGATAGCATCCTCTTCAGGACCTCAATGTCAAGCACCATTACCCACACTTGCACCACTATCTGAGGATTCAGAACCTTTTTCACTAGATAGCAGTAGCAGCGAGGAAGAGGACCAGGACCAAGACCAAGACCAAGCCCAACCCCTAGCTCCAGACCAATACCACATCCAAGAACAACTCTAATAATATCTCTTCCAAGAAGTCCAATTCAAGAAAGAATCAAGCGCAGAATCAGTATCATATTTCGGTCCAGAGGATACTCCAGGACTAGCATACCCAGCTTTACCACCTAGACGACCTTGTCTACCAGTGAGAACAAAGACCTGCACCTGACAATTTACCAAGTCCAAAAAGACCACCCAGTCTACCTAGTAAACTATGCAATTCAAGCACTGCATCCATCGCCATGCCTGTCCCACCAGAGGTACCTAATTGTACTTAATGGCCTGCACTATTTATATTTACAGGAGAAGGAAAAGATCGAGACCCATTTAAGTATCAACTCATGGTTCAACACAGTCCATCGATACATTGGCAACTTTAGCATATCTGATGATACCTTGAACACCGTGAAATACAATGTAGCCTATTGCAGAGAGCAAGCCCTCCATGAACCAGGCCAGTATCAAGTATCCCAAGAAGACCACAGAGTTGCTGGACTCAAACTCAATTCCAGATTGACTTCCTTCCTTTCACATCTACAGATCCCATCTAAGAACAGTGACTACAAGTTAAGCAAAGTACTAGTAGAAAAACATTACGGATTACCGATACTTTAATCTGAGTTTAAACCTTGAAAGACATTACCCCTCCAAGCAATATTTATTACTATTTAGTAAAGCAGAGAGTGCTAGATGTAATAGATATCAAGCTCAAGCGAGAAATAAAATCACCCATTACTGCAGACACCTCCTTTATCCCACCTACTGCAGAATACAGAAATGCGATATTCAATTGCCCACTATATTGGACTCTATGGAAACCAAAATGGTTGACGAAATCCAACCTCTAATCCAGTTTCCCAATCCAGCACCCAAGCACCCCTAGAACACTACCTAGCAAAATCATCGAAGATTCTCTAATAATACCTCTCAGCATGCAAGTATGTTTCAAGCTGAGAAGGATCGGCACAGGAGAGAGAATGACCATTACTCAGGTGGAAAACATAGACACTACTCTGATAACTGCATTGAAAGAAAGAAGTATAGCAATACTCAGCAGCCAGGACATGGAGGCCCTGGCGCAACCATGAGACTCAAGAATGTCTGAAGAATATATAATATTCATGAAGACAATCCCCATGCACAAGAATCACTCACAGTTGCCACCAATAATACTGGACCTAGTGGTCCTCAATCCCAAGGCCTCGAAGCATACATCACTGTCAAGGCTATAAAGAAAATACACTAGTCGATACAGGAAGCACAGGAGATAACTTGATATCAGGAAAGTTTATCGCTGCCCACTAAATCTCTATCAGAGATCTCCAAACTCCTATCATCCTGAAGATTGCAGTTAAGCGATCACTCCCCACAATCAACTATGTGGCAAAACCTGTCATAGAGATTGTCATGGAAATTGGCTATACATCTGAAGCCCTAGTCTGTTCCCAGGACAACTATTAAAACTTCATAGGAATGCCATACCTAACCACTCACCATGGTGTAATAGATTGTGGAAAATCTATTATCACATTCCTAGACAAAGGAATTATCTGGACCTTCAAGAAAGCAACTCATGCATGATTTTCGGTCATGCATGAAGCAGATGCCCGTGACTTTAATTCTGAGTTTCCTAAAGTATTACCCAGGAAGAAAACTGCACAAATACTATTCTTGGGAGATGTAAACTACCATATCCCACTGAAAGATATAATTTTATACCATAATCTGAGATTCTTCTCCTTCCATAATCAGATTATGTGAGTATACAGAGTATTAATCGAAGACTGCTAAGCAAAAGAATCATTTACTCAAGCAAGGCATACTACCTAGTCAACATATTTCTTAAGATGAAACGTAATAGTGAAATCTGATAGCTTGCAGACCTAGTAACCAAAAGGGATATTACTGTTAACGACCATGGAGTAATTTCTAATCAAGCCATAATACTTAGAACTGTTCCCCGAGAAAATTTTATATCCACTATTAAGCTAGAAAATTGGTACTTGCAAATTCGAGTTCTCCATAGTGATGAGAAATAAAGCACCATCAAGACACCCATTGGATCCTTTTCATGCAGAGTTATACTGCAAGGAGTTACCAACACCCGTGCTAGAGGCATGAGAGTTATAGAATTTGTCCAAGATGGATTTATGGGAAAGGTCGTTTGGCCATTCATGAATTACATTATCATAACTCAGAAACTCTTGAGGACCATATTTCGCATATCAGAGCAGTAATGGGAAAACTGCAGTTGCACCATATTCATGCATTGACAGCAAAGGGCAAATTCTTCGCTATCAAGCTCTCTCTCCTAGGCCATGTATTAGATGAGAGAGGAATTCATGCAAATCCTGAAAAGATTTGATCTGACCAAGACTGGCTAACAGTGAAAGCGAAAAAAGAAGTTCTGACCTCAATAGGAGTTGTGATATATCATGCACAATTCCTCCAATAGCTTGCCTCCACTACTGCCAACCTCGTGGATTTAATTTCTCAAGAAGTGTTTGAATGGCGAGCCCTTCATAAGCAAACCTTCAAACATGTTAAGCACCTGGCTTTGGATACAATTCCCGCTCAATTCCATCTCAACCGATACATCAGATAATCCAATGTGCCTGATCACTGACACATTTAAGGTTGGATCAGGAGCATAGGTTTGCCAAGGACTCTGCCCTAAGATAGTTTACCCTGCCGTATTCCACTGCAGAAAGTTTGCAATAAATCAACCCTACTACCTTGCTTATAAATTAGTACTTTTACGGAATGTGGATGCCATTCAGACAGTCTATCTGGATCTATATGGAACCAAGTTCACTGTTATGTCTTACAATAAGGCACTATCATTTTTCATGAAGCATATAGACCTACCTTACCGCAAAGCTAGATGGCACATGTTCCTGCCATCTTATGATTTTGATATCATACTCAGACCTGGCAAAGATAATCTCCTTGCAGATGCTGTATCAAGGATATATGAAGACACCCGTGCTAAAGAAAACCAAATACTTGCAGAACCCTACAGAGCAGAAGCCTATAAAGAGCCCCTCTTCCAGCATGAACTGTGTATCAAGACACTACCTCAACATTGTGCATACCCAAAGACCTCTCTTCTGCTTTCCCTCTTGAAGAACACTTTCCCATTCTGACCCCTTAAACGTACTCCATGTCGAATTCACATCATGTTACTAGTTCAAACTCCTGCAGCTTCTAACAACCAAGTCCCTACCCAGATTATGTTGAATAAGCTATGTACCAAACACCAGATACCCTCAAGCTTGCAACCAATGTCATTCAATGTTGTGAAATCGTCGAGACCTCCTCCTATCCCTGCAACCCTTTAAAGCTATCCAAGTCACCGTAATTATTGAGTAAGCTAAAGCCCCACTGTCTGGCCTGGTGGTGAGAATTAAGAATGCTCCCAGAGATATTCACCAACCACTGCATCCAGATGCTATCACCAACTACTTTAAACAAATCCATCTCTCTATTTCCCAACTGGAATACCTTGCAGTCACCACTTCCAGAAGAATGGCTAACAGCAGCACACCTAATGAACTTGACCCATACCCCAACCAAGTCACTCCTCGATCCCCAGTCAATTAAGTGGACCTATTTTTTTGAATATAATAGATACAGAACTATGTACTGGACTGCCTATGTCTGGGACGAATGTCAAACCCTCATATATGGAAAGAATATTGGATATTTTCACTGAGGGTCTCGAGATATTCCTGGACCCTTGCCTTGCCACTCTTCCTCTAACTTTGTCTTCCCTTATTATCTCAAGCACAGAGCAGAACACTGATGGGCCGTTCCTAATCCCCTGTACGATAATGAAGGCTGCGCAGTCGTTCAGACTGTTATTGATAAGGGAAAAGAATGAGAAATACAGAACATCAACCCAGGATGCGATCTCCGTATCCCAGACGCACCTATCGATTATGAGGAAAGCCTCTTTTATCAACCTCCCTCAAAGCTTGAACTTTGCGCTTTTCAGCTTACCAACTACATGAAAGGAAAGCAGTACTATAGTTTTCGAAATGCTGCCTAGAATAACACTCTCCTTGTGGTAGTCTCTAAGGCTATCTAACACGCTGACTTGCTCTAACCTGATGGAGTTCTCGTCAGGAAGAGGATAGATGAGGGTATAGACTGTCCTTATGGTCCCTATGTAGCAAGCTATAAAGGTCTTAACTTCAAATGCGTTAATGTGCACATTATACAACAAATTGCACACATGGGTTGGCAGAAATGTTTTTAATATGTTTCAAGATACTTCTACAGGCTCTCCATAACGAACGATTTCAAAGAGTATGTTCGTAGATACCACCTATGTCTGTTCAATAAGGACCCTACCACCACCCTTGAATGATCAGTCACTACCCTCCCTCTTCCTAGACAGCAAATCTGGTTTCTTGCAATTGAGTTTGAAGGACCTTTAGTAATTCCAAGCTTGCACTCAGCATAGTTTTCTTAGATCGATTCAGTGGCTTTACATACCTCATGCCAGTCTCTCAGACTATCACAGCTGTCCAACCAGAATATACTATAATTGAATGTGTCTTCTCTATTCATTATTTCCCTACCTGCCTTGTCTCTGATAGAGACCACAAGTTCACATCCTGCTTTTAGATACAGCTTATGGCGAATCTCGATGATAATCTCAACATGTCTTCTGCTTACCAGCACCAGACAGATTGACAAACCGACTGCGGAAACAGTACTATTAACCAATACCTCAGGAACTGTATTGGACCAGAAGGAACTAAGTAGGTTCACTACTTACATGATGACCAGACTGCAATCATGCAGCAGCTAGCGATAGTACATAACTATCCCCATTTCAAATCACCTTTGGCAGACTTCCAAACCTCCTCCCTAGCATCAGGGTTCTCCCCACTTCAGTACCAGCAGGAGACAAGATTGCTTCACAGATCATAAAGAACTAAAAACTCGCTCTAGATGCACGAAAGACAGCCAGAGCACCCCAATATACCTAAAGTGATAATAGAAGAAAGCATGGACAGTAACGGGGGCACCCTATGGGAAGATGGATCCTAAGGTTGCGACCGCACCAAAAGACTCAACGCAAAGTTCACAGAAGGTAAAGATAAAATAATTGAATCAAATGATAAAAATTAATATCGTTAAGCCAGAGCTTTACTGGATTCAAGTCTTCTCGAAAGGATCATTGGTTATCAGAGTAGAGTGCCTTTCGCGTTTACTTAAGTAGAATTATAAAGCCAACGACACCCATCCCTACTCCGACCGTTAAGACAGCTCCCTTCTCCACTCAGGGATCATCTGACACATGGCCCTTCCAGAATTAACTTCAGGGCCTGTGGATCGCCCAGATAAGTTGAGTCCGTTCAATCATAGAGGTTTTCTGGAATGCATTTTGATTATGCCTGCAGGAGAGAAAAACCTTTCCAATCGCCGTCTTGTCAATGGCCAACTGACAATCCGACTTTGGACCTAAACCTAGGTATGAGACTCAGTAGCCCTATGGCTTTTTCTGTCTATGCAAGCACGGCAGTCAACTGTGTCTACTTGGCCTATCGGCAGCTTTTCTTGAGACTGCGTAGCACCCCTGGTAAGTGTCTTTACTGAGTTGGCTAAATAGGCGCTACCTATAGCCAACCGTTCAGGGATCACCTTAGGCGTGATAAGACTGAATGCCTCTTAGAGTCCTGTAACGTCCCTCAGTAATGGTATAGCGCCAGGGCTATCGTTGTGTAAGTAGTAGAGTTTTATCCGGACAAACTTCCATTTATCCCCGACTCTCAGAGAGCTATTCCTGGGGACCCCCATACATCCCATAAGGATTATAGGCACCTAGATTACCTTCGGAAGGCCATCTGATGTCAATACTAACAACTTGCCCGTGTCGGCCGTCGCCCACCCCGTTATATATCCTGCGGACAGCCTCTGGTCGGAAGGACGGCAGTGACGTATACGGGGTTACGCTGGCAACTTTGATTTCTCAGCTTTGTTAGGCTTTTACCAACTGTCACCCTTTCCCACCCGTCGCAAGGGGCGAATGTGGGAGCCGCAAGGGGGTGTTGGACGCGCCAAAATCACTCCAACCACCCTGGGGTACTTGTAGTAGGATTTCGCATTTCGCGTAACGTTAGAGGAGGGTAACTTGAGGTCCTCGATTTCACCCGCGATCCCCAAGGTAGGGTAACTGGGCTCTATCATGGTGGAAATCGCTGCGGAAGTATGTGTCACGCCTCTTTGCGTCACCAGAAGGTTCCGCGTAACTGACTTATTTGTTACACGCAATTCCACGAGCTAGAAACACCTAGTTACACGAATTTAGCACACCCGGCGGCGTCTAAACTGCTTACCATGTTTTACTAAGGCTCCCTGTTACCCAGCCTAATTGGTTACCCTGCCTAACTCAGGAGATGGGTTACCCTATCTAAAGGGTTACCCTGCCTGACTGTAGCTCCGGGTTACCCTGTCTAGCGGGGTTACCCTACCCAAGTGTGCACCAAGGTTACCTAGCCTTGCTGGGTTACCCTATCTAACTAGGTACCTAAGTACCCTTTCTTCATGAAAGGTACTTATGGTTGCTATGTCACTTTGCAGGTGTCTGGTATGGTTCCTGTCCACGTCCTAGTAGGACTACTGGCTGGGCTGAGGTTCGAGAAGCTATACCAACTGATCTAGGGGTCATTACACTACTCCCCTCTTCCATAAGTCTGTCCTCAGACTTAGTTTTCTTGTGTGGGCTGATTTTTTCCCACTTATCCCCCTTTCAAGTACTTTTTATACACGGTGATCTCATGGCTTAGCAGGATACCGGTCATGAAAACGCAGCAATGCCTCGCCTGCGGTTCCTTCCAACATCTCAATTGGCTCCCATGAATTTTTTTCACTGCCATACCCTTCCCACGATACCAAGTTTTGTACAAACTGGTGTGGGAATTTTGCTTTAATACTTCCTAACCACCACCTATCTACTATGGCTCTTACTATATAGCTGGGCTCCGAATCAACGATGTCGGGTTCTGGTATGGCTTTAGCAAGTCTGCCTACTAGGTCCTTGCGGTAAGGTTCCAGAAGTCCCACATTGAAGACTAGATAGATTGTCCACCTTGCAGGCAGCTGTAGCTCATAAGCCTGTGTCCCTATTCTCCACTTAACTACAAAAGGTCCAAGTCTCTTGTAGTCTAGTTTCTCCATAGGTCGCTTAGTGCGAATGTTACGTCGGTCCAACATAACACTGTCTGCCTTCTTAGCTCTGCCTTGGACTACATCCTCCAGGGTAACATACTCCGGTGATGGAGGACGCTTGTGGTCATGCCATATCCGCTGTCGTTCCTGGGCCCTTTGTAGTGTATCTCGAATGTCTTGCCATGTACCCTACTAATCCTTGACGACAAGTTCACTGTTTGGGTGTATACTTTGATGTTCAGACACGGCCCGGACCAATTAGTCCGTGGCACACACCCGTAGTTCACCACAAAGGGTGACACCTTCGACGACTCGGATACTGACGTATTGTATGCGTGCTCCGCTAAGGGTAGCAGTGCAGCCCAATCGTCTTGCTGGAAGGAACAGTAACTTCTTAGATACTGTTCCAAGGTTAGATTAACCCTCTCAGTTTGCCCATCTGTTTCCGGATGGACGCTGTAGATACATTGAGTTTGACTTGTAGTAGATCCATGAGACTCATCCAAGACTAGGATGTGAAACGGGTATCGCGATCAGAAATGATCGATTCTGGGAGCCCATGCAATCGCCAAATCTCCTTCAGAAATGTGAGAGCAAGTTCCTTTATGGGCACCTCAGTTGCTAAAGGGATAAAGTCAACCATCTTGGAGAATCTATCCACTATGACCCAAATCTTTGTATATCCCTCTGAGTTTGGTAATGCCACAATGAAGTCCATGGAAATAGCATTCCATGGTCTCATCGGAACTTCAATAGGGTCAAGTAAGCCAAACTTCTTATGCCGGATCGTTTTGCTTCTTTGGCATACATCACAGGTCCGAACATATTCAGAGATGTTTTCCTCCATTCTCGGCCAGTAGAAGTTTGCCTTAACTCGTACTATTGTCTTGATTGTTCCCAATTGTCCAGCGATGCGTGAATCATGTTCTGCTTCCATGATTGTTCGCTTGAGCCCCTCGTCTTTCGTAACATACCACGGATTCTTGTAAGTGAGCAAGTCCTTTTCCACATCGAAATGGGCATCCACCGTGTTACTTTTGTTAACCACTGCCTTCTGTACTACCAGATACACCTGATCTAGTTTCGCAGCAGCACACAAGGCTGTCAGAAATCCAGACTGCAGGCGAAACCCTTGACAAGTAAGTAGCATCTGTGGGCGCAGGAGGTCTCGTTCCTGCTGTATGTGCTAGTGTCCAGGCCGAAAAAATGTTTGTGGTAGAGGATCACTCCCCCCTTCCGGGCGGTAGTCGCTAAGCCGCGATAACGCATCTGCCTTCGCATTAAGCCTGCCCTCTCGGTATACCACCTTGAAGTTAAACGGCTGTAGGAATTCCGCCCAGCGGTATTGCCACCGGTTTAGGACCTTGGTACTATTAAAGTACTCCACATTCTTGTGGTCTGTATATATCACAATCTGGTCCTCCACCGAGCGCAATAGATGATCCCATTCCTTGAATGCTGCGACGATCGCCGTCATCTCTTTATCGTGAACATCGTAGTTCACCTCCGCAGGCAGGAACTTCCTACTGTGATAGGCCACTGGGTGCCATTTCTGGTTATCACATAATTGGGATATCACAGCACCCAATGCGAAATCACTGGCGTCTGTCTCCAACTTAGTGGGACGAGAGTCACCAAAGTGTGTCAGAATGGGACCAGTGGTGAACAACTCCTTTAGATGTTCAAATGACAGCTCACAAGCCGGCTACCAATCCCACATTACATCCTTCTTGGTCTGATCCGTCAGAGGTTTTGCCACTTTACTAAACCCGTTGATGAATCGATGATAGAAGTTCGCAAAGCCCATGAAGCATTGAACGTCAGTTACGTTCTGTGGAGTCTTGCAACCCTTGATCTCCTCAACCTTACGAGTCGTCATAGATATCCCATGCTCAGATATCTTATACCCTAGGAATTCAACTTCCCTTTGGTGGAAGGTGGACTTCTTTATGCTAACGCAAAGACCTGCCTTGCGCAGTCTCTCCATTACCTGACGAACTAATGAAACATGTTCTTCGATCGTCTCTGAGTATATCAAGATGTCATCCATATAGGCGATAACTCCTGCATCAAGCATATCCCTGAATACGCTATTGATCATGCTCAGGAAGGTAGATAGTGCGTTGTATAGCCCAAACGGCCTTACCGTATACTCGTACAGGGCATAACGACTCTTAAAGGCGGTTTTCCATTCTTCACCCATTGCCATCCGGATCAGATAATGGCCATTTTTCAGGTCCAGCTTAGTGAACACTGTGGCTTTCCGGAGCCTATCTCGTAGCTCGTTCATCAAAGGCAAAGGATACTTGTTCTTAATAGTTATCTTATTAAGTCCTCGATAGTCGATACATAACCGAAGGGTTCCATCTGGCTTCGGCACAAGAAGGATAGGGGCTCCGGCAGACGACGTAGAACGCCGGATCTTCCCTTGTTCCTCTATTTCCCGGATGTAGTCATATAGTACATCTAATTCTGGCTTAGAGAGGGGGTATATGGGCCCCGATGGCGGTTTGGCCCCCAGCTCGAGTTCAATCCTGTGATTAAACTCAGTATGCCGGGGAAGGGAAGTTATATTTTCTTGACTGAAAATATCTGCGTAATCCCTATATTCTGGTAGTAGGCTGACGCTAAAGTCCTTGCCATCTTCTGCAGTATATATTGCCATACCCAAAAAGTACAACTGACTACTATCTTCGGCTAGGAGTTCTTCACTGGTGATGAACTCCATTCGTCGCTTAGCGATAAGACAGTTTGTCTTACAGTATTCTGAACGCCACTTCAGAATACCAGTTTCCCAGTCAATATCGGGATTGTGGTCCTTCAACCATGACATCGGAAGATAGCAGTCTACCTTGGGGTCCGGCTTATCCGCAAGTTTGAACCTTATATCATTCACATGGTCGCCTATCTTCATTCTCACCGTCGTGGTGTAATGTTCCCAGGACCCTGGAATCTGGTTGCCACTTGCATCAGAGATTGGTGTCGGACGTTTTCCGACGGATATATGGTAATTGGGCTTTCTTAACCCATGTGCTACTTAGCACGGCACCCGTAGCCCCACGGTCCAACAGAAGTAAGGCTTTCTTACTATTCCTATACTTCTTGAAATTCCAGTCCAAGCGGACTTTCACGTGTATTGTCCTAGTGTGGGGCGGCGGGCCAACTAGCCTCGGCCGCATAGCGGGTCTTTCTTCGCTAACAGGTTGTCTTCACTTAAGCGTCATAATGTATCTCTCGTATATAATAAAGTGTGGGTGTTTACTATCACGCCTGCGAGATTTCAGGTATTTAACCCTCCTCACGTAAAATTCTAAATAAGTTCAATTGCCTAATCAAGTCCTGCCTGATTGATATACATAAGTCAAACAAAACCAATGAAACCAGACCATCTCTATCGGTCATCCCCAAGGAAAGCAGCCAACAAAGGAAATAAGAAATAAACCCTCGCAAAACCTTAACAAAAGAAAACCCGTAATCCCACCCTGTCCTGACAGTGGCGGATCAGCCTTGTTCTTTTGTAAGGTGAGGGGACTCACCTAGTCCAATTTCCCTTTCCTTCTACCCTTTTCCTCCGCGCCTTAATGCAAAGAGTGGTAGTCAGCTTTCTGGTTTCTCAGACACTGCCTAAAGGACTTACCTAGTTACTTACATCGGTATCAACCTCCAAAATCGGAGGGGAGCCGCGGACCTCGGTAACCCTTTTGACAACAGGGGGTGGATACTCAATGTGATAGTGTTTAGATTCCGTAGGTGCCAAATGCTCTGCCTCAGAAGCAGACCGCTTGCATGAGGGTTTGATTGATTGCACTAAGGGTTCGTGAGCAATACACAGTTTCCAAACGTGACTCTTGGTTCCACACCGCGAACATTGCTTGAAATGACGGCGTTTGTCAATCAGAGTAGTCAGAATATTCCGATATTTGATTTCATAGTTTGATTTATTAACCCGGGAGGGGTTGGCCGTGCTCGCTTGGGGCCGCAGATTTCGGTTCCCAGGGCCTCGCTCCTTCTTTCGTTGTCGCTTAGCGACCGCGGACCTGTCATCTCCTCGTTCGTGGGTGGTTGGCTTTTCCTTAACAACTGTTCTATTGAAGGATGCAACGTCTTCCACCTGATGGCCGGTGTTGCGAAGCAGGTTTAGGTAATTGATGAATGCTTGCGGGTGTGGAGTTTTCAGTCCCCAAGCATTTCGCAATTCAGCGGTCATGCCAATGCGGGCCTTGTCCTGCACTACTACCGCGTCATAATGCAACTCACTGGCTAAGCGAATGAGTTCATCGACAAATTGGTCCACCTTTCCTGGCTTTATAGGCAAACCATACCACTCACGAAGAGCACGATCCCGATCTGAGTGACCGCCGAAACTGGCCTCCAGGCGTTTTCGGAAGCCTCCCCAAGTGCGCAACTCATTGCTTGGGTTAAAGGTCACTCCTGCCCGTTGAGCGGCATCCTGTCTAATGTGCACATGGATGCTGTTGTACCATTTCTTTGCGGCCCCTTCAAGAAGCGCGATGATCAGGCTGACTTTATCCATAACAGACAGCTTACAGTGTCGATAATAGTCAAACCTAATCTCCGCATCCTGGATGAATCGCTGTGTGTCAAGTGGGTCTCTATTGAACCCCTTGAAACCCAACTTCTCGGGCTTCTCCTACCAAGTGTGGGATTTCTGGTTGGACTTTCGAAGAAAGTCCTTCAAGGCTTGACACCACTCATGATACCGTCGCTTCTTAGCCTCATTCCAGCGCGACTTGCGTAGGCCCAGAAATTTGCTGAGATCTGGGAGGGAGCAGGATGACTCGTCGTTACTGCTCGAGGAGTCGGAATCACCCGGTCCTCCTGCTTCGCCGACGTTTCCACTACCCTGTGGTTTGCTACCACCATCTCCACCAGTGTTTACACCGTGGAGTCCCAATAATTCCTCAAATCCGCTAAAGCGGTCCTCCGAGCTTTCGTAACTGGCTTCTGGGAGAGAAGCTTCGGGAGGGGAAAACAGTCTCATGGGAGGTGCGGGGGATGGAGGACCTTTAGCCGCAAGGACCTTATCCACTCCCCTCTGAACTAACTGTTGGAAGCGGGGACAAGCTCCAACATCAGCATGGTCCTCCGAACCACAGAAACGACAATGGGTCTTTTTCAATTTCGGACCTTTGGGATTTTGCATTATCGGTTCACTGGTCCCTTTCGTACATGGCGCGATATGGTGAAATACGATATTCCCATCAGGTCTTCCCTCGATCCTACAAGTAGGAGAATAATAAGCCGTATCCGACAGCGCTTCTACCCCTGGAAAGCCAGTCCTTCTTGCGCTGGCTGTGGGTTTGGCTGGAGCCGGCGGTGCTTGCGTGAGGACAAGCGGTGCCGGATTTCGTGTTGTGGCTGGCAAGGGAGTTGCCTCTGCTACCGCATATGGTCGCTCAGCTTCTAAAACTATAGTTGGCGTTGATGGCTCAGCCGGAAGGGCTGTAATGGCGGTTGTAGTTTTAGGTTTTGCGGGTCTCTTGTCCTTTGTTACCCCTGCGAGGCGTGAAGACCTCCGCACCGTGCCTGAGCCGGAAGGGCTCTGGGATCGTCTAACTACGCGGGCTTCCACAGCGAGGGCAAAAGGTGATACCCGCGATGTGCCTCGAGTGAGGCCAAGTCCCAAAGCTTCCCTGGCATGTGGCGTTAAATGCTCATGCCATGTGACATTTGCCATGGCTTCTGCAAAGTGCGGGGTAAAACTAATTGGTCCTGTGCGCACAAGTGGAAGCGGAGGAGCTTGCTCCATAATCACATCTTTTTCGGAATCAAGGCAGATTCCTTGACTCACAGCCCACTCGAGGGCCTTTAGGCGACCCTTCAGCGCTTGCGCTGTCATGACCTGCTGGCGATAGGCATCTTGGACCTTCTTTACCCAGTCGGTGGCCATGTTGACCATTTTCTCTTGAAAATAGGTCTGCTTTGCCTCCACAAAGCATTCGAGTTGGGACTGTGCTTCCACGAACCTACGGCCTACTTCATGTAGGATGTAATTCTCAAAGACTTCGTTGGTAAAACGTTCAAAAGTAACCCCTTTAGTGACCGCCTCAGGCACCATCACGGAGGTATTGTGGGTGATCGATTCCATGAGTGCCCTAGGATGGGGGACCAACATGGTCTGACATTCCTCAGGCACCTCAATGGGTGCCGCTTCAATCAACTTCATAACCGTCTCCCAACCTAGGCCCCTTAGGTCTGTGATAACATCGTAGTCCAAGAGGGGACCCGGTGTGGGAGGGACGGTAGTCCGTTGTGAACACGTAAGAGACATTTCAGACATAACACTTTCCGCCCTGGTCTACTTGTTCCCAACAAGGTTACCAGTACTCGTAAATGTTACAAAGGGGTCTTCAGTAGCAACAATTCTCAGGAGAGAGTTAAGCGAAGAGCTTAACGATATACTGTAACGGGGGCACCCTATAGGGAGATGGATCCTAAGGTTGCGACCGCACCAAAAGACTCAACGCATAGTTCACAGAAGGTAAAGATAAAATAATTGAATCAAATGATAAAACTTAATATCGTTAAGCCAGAGCTTCACTCAATTCAAGTCTTCTCGAGAGGATCGTTGGTTATCAGAGTAGAGTGCCTTTCGCGTTTACTTAAGTAGAATTATAAAGCCAATGACAGCCATTCCTACTCCGACCGTGAAGAGAGCTCCCTTCTCCACTCAGGGATCATCTGACACATGGACCTTCCGGAATTAACTTCAGGGCCTGTGGATCGCGGGGATAAGTTCAGTCCGTTCAATCATAAAGGTTTTCTGCAATGCATTTTGATTATGCCTGCAGGAGAGAAAAACCTTTCCGATCGCCATCTTGTCAATGGCCAACTGACAATCCGACTTTGAACCCAAACCTAGGTATGAGACTCAGTAGCCCTATGGCTTTTTCCGTCTATGCAAGCACTGCAGTCAACTGTGTCTACTTGGCCTATCGGCAACTTTTCTTCTCACTGTGTAGCTCCCCTGGTAAGTGTCTTTACTGAGTTGGCTAAATAGGCGCTACCTTGAGCCAACCGTCAAGGGATCACCTTAGCCATGATAAGACTGAATGCCTCTTAGAGTCCTGTAACGTCCCTCAGTAATGGAATAGCGCCTTCGCTATCGTTGTCTAACAAGTAGAGTTTTAGCCGGACAAACTTCCGTTTATCCCCGACTCTCAGATAGCTATTCCGGGGGACCCCCATACCTCCCATAAGGATTATAGCCACCTAGAGTACCCTCGGAAGGCCATCTGATGTCAATACTAACAACTTGCCCAGTTCGGCCGTCGCCAGCCCCTATAAATATCCTGCGGGCATCATCTGGTCGGAAGGACGGCAGTGACGTATAAGGGGGTTACGCTGCCACCTTCGATTTACCAGTTTTGTTAGGCTTTTACCAACGGTCACCCTTTCCCACCCGTCGCAAAGGGCGAACGTGGGAGTCGCAAGGGGCGAACGTGGGAGCTGGAAGGGGGTGTTGGGCGCGCCAAAATCACTCCAACCACACTGGGGTACTTGTAGTAGGATTTCGCATTTCGCATAATGTTAGGGGAGGGTACCTTGAGTTCCACGATTTCACCCGCGATCCCCAAGGTAGGGTAACTGGGCCCTATCATGGTGCAAATCGCTGCGGAAGTCTGTGTAACGCCCTTTTGCATCACCAAAAGGTTCCGCATAACTGATCTATTTGTTACACGCAATTCCACGAGCTAGAAACACCTGGTTATACGAATGTAGCACACCCGGTGGCGCCTACACTGCTTACCATATTTTACTAGGGCTCCCTGTTACCCTGCCTAAGTGGTTACCCTGCCTAACTGAGGAGATGGGTTACCCTATCGAAAGGGTTACCCTGCCTAACCATGCTTCCGGGTTACCCTACCAAGAGGGTTACCCTGCCTGACTGTAGCTCCGG
>QFET01012709.1:2851-23267 GCA_003316355.1 Tuber calosporum
TTTTTTTTTTTTTTTCGGGAAGGCGAGTCGAAGTGTTGTGAATTTATCGGGCTCCCCCGCGATCAATCTACCTTGACCTGCCCTCCGCGGAAGGATTCGCCCAGTCTCACAGCCCATCTGTGCCAGGCGCAATATAACACGAGGAGAGATAGTCCGATTATGAACGGGCCTGGTGTGATGAAATCACACCCGGTCACTCGTGATTTATGTGCCGGGGATAGCTACCAATCTGTTGGCAGGTCAACCCGAGCGCTCAGCGGCTGCGGAGTCCATATATCTGCACTTTAGAGAATCCCATCTGTCCTTGATTATGTAGGCGGGCTGCTACTTTTTTTTAAAATTTCTTTTATAATTTTCGGAGGACGTATTGCGAGGCTGGGAGACTGATCAGGTCAAGTATTCGACACAACGGCCTATGGAGTAGACCAGTTAATCACTCAAATTGCATCCGGTCACTTTATTCCCTTTGATTTACAGCCCAGCCAGGCCAGTCCAGTCCAGCCGTGAAACGATTCACCGTGGTATTTTCTCAGTGAGCGAGCATGACGGAGGGAGAAGTTTACTGGCCTGGCTATTAAGTTACGAGCCAAGTCGCTGGTATTTTATCAAGGTGTCGGTTTATAAGAGTGTGTGGAAAAAGTGAGCGAGTGAGATTTTTTATTATCAAAAGGATCGATTGATATTGGGTGAAGTATCATATTGTAAAGGAAAAATGGGAAGATGAATGTGATGGTTCGGTGGTATCTTACCTGTTTGGAAACTTTTGTTGTGATGTATCGATACGGTAGGTTGTCGTGGGATGGGTGGTCTGCGCGGTTGGTTGATTGGTGTTTAGATTGTTGTTTGGTAAAAAATTGTGTTGTATGATATGTCTAATAGCCGGTTCCCCTCCTATTTCGCTGTCGCTCATAGTCGGTGGAAGCAAGTGTGACGCCAGACTTTTTTTTTTTTTTTTTGTATCTTTTTAACTTAATAAATTTTAACAGTTATCTTTAATTGTATTTTTAAATACACAACATATTGAATAGATATCAAGCAACATTCTATTAGTGAAAACTTCATGCTCTATTCTTTTATAATTTATTGAAATTCTATGTATCAAATGGATCATAGATAGTGTAGAGTAAATTTCACCTCTTTTTATGTAGAGAATATCAACTTGAACAACAATTCAGCAATCCTTATTACAAACTATAATGCCGTTCTCCTCTCCGAACCTCGAAATAAAGCAGTGTTTGAATCATGCAATCCAATGGCTTGATGAAGAAGCTGGGGAAATGGCTAGTACAACTGCCCAAATATTTAATGTTAAGCAATCATCCAATGCATGCATCAACTTTGTAAACGTCGGCAAGAACTGAATTCCCGTGGTGTATTTAATCAATATGGTAGAAATAATGTTGTATTAACCAAAGCGCAAGAGCTGGCTGTTTTCAAATACTGTTACAAGCAGGTAGAGATAGGGTTGGGTCCTACTCTCTCAATGATTCATGCTGCCATATGTCGGTTGAGGCAGGAGGGGAAATACAATCCAGCTTCTCAGAGATGGTTCCACAAATGGCTTATGAAAAGTCCAGACCTTCATACTCTCAAGGCAAAGCCTATTGCACAAGCACGAGTTGCAACATATAGAGAAAAGGACCTAGAAGTTTTTTTGTAGAGTATCAGAATACTCTTTCACAGTAGAATAATACCAACACCATATATATCGACAATATGGACGAGTCGGGAGTTAGAATTGGAAGTCCAACCAGAGATATCTTTATTGTTCCTACAGATATCTAGGAGTTATATACTGTTAGTCCTGAAAACTAAAAGTCCATTACCCTAATTGAAGTCATATGTGCAGATGGAAGTCCTCCACTACCTCCTCTAGTTATTTGCCCTGGACAGAAGATTATGAAAAACTGGATTTACGACAACCTTACAGGAGCCGAGGCAATACCCATTTCACAAACTGGATTGACGACAACCTTACAGGAGCCGAGGCAATAACCATTTCACAAACTGGATACACCAAGGAGTAGATTCCTCTAGCTTGGCTTGATCACTCTATCAAGTATGTTGGTGCAGGGCCTGAACAGCATTGGATTATCCTGCTTCTCGATGTCCATGTCACTCACCAGCAAGATGACTTTGTTAAAAAATGTCATGAGAATCACATACTTCCATTTGAGTTTCCTTCACACCTCACACATATGCTACTACCTCTTGATGTTGGTATATTTCGGCCATGGAAGCACTATCACAACAAGGCAATTCACCATGCCCTCTACTCTTTTAAAATAGAGTATACCATATCCTCCTTCTTCTGTGACTTAAGCTCTATTCGAGAGCCGACCTTTCAACCCTACAGTTTCAAGAACTCCTTCAAAGATTCAGGGATGTTTCCAGTTTCTTACTCTACTGCAGTAAAGAAAATGTGTCTTTGCAACAATAGAAGAAAAGGACCAAGAGAGCAAAGTGATAGTTCTGGCAATAGTAAAGCCACCAACAAGGGTCAAGCTCTGGTATTAACTGAAGCGGAGGATGAGTTTGAGCTTTCTGTGATTCTCAGAAGTTATTTTGATTGTCAGAAAGGATTAGGGGAATGGGTAGATTAAGCAGAAACCTTTAATCCACCAACAAATCCTGCTTCCAGCAATGGGTGCATGGAACTCAATTTCTCCTTGCTGAAGCCCAACTTCAGCAAGACACCTACCAGAGTATTCAGTCGAGTATTCAAGATCAGCAAACCTGTAAAATGAATTCCCGTCGACCTATTAAGAAAGAAGGAGTTATTACTGTGGAGTCAGTAAGGAAAAGGAAGAAGGAGAAGGTAGAAAAGAAGAAGAATACAGTGATAAAGAACGTCCAACAGAATATTCAAATTATAATCAATAAGGCAAAAGTGCCCTTAAACCGATGTGGTATTGAAGCAAGAACAGCAGAAAGAGAAAGAAACAAAAAGGTCAAAGCAATTGAGATTGCTAGGGGCATTGTTCCTCCTGATCTCTTGGTACCAATTTTGGACCCATAGAATAATCCCACTAGGGAAGAACTGGAGTTACTCCTGGCCCCACCTGACTTGCTGGAAGCTTTATTGGCATTGGACCCTGGAGCTGTTACTAGAAGCAATACCGATCTTCAGTTACTAGTTCAAGTGGAAGAAACCCGAGAGGTTGAAATTCAGTTAAATGCCAGAAGAGCATCAGTGGAGACAGGATATGGATAGCAGAGAGATATGGACAATAGTGGCAATGATGCCAGTAAGAATGGAGATGAATTAAGTGCGAAATCAGATTCTGATTCTTCCAGGTTATCATATAATTCTATTATAAATAATGCTGATTTTGTTGCATTTAATTAATACTTTCTATCATAAATTAAAATCCACATATTTGATCAATAACTGGTAGTATGAAACCCTGTTAATATTTAATATGTTAAAGAAATAGAAAAAAAAAAAAAAGGTCTGGCGTTACACTTGCTTCCACCAACTAAGAGCGACAACCAAATAGGAGGGGAACCGACTATTAGTATCATCAAGGAGAAGCTTCGAGAGTTGTATGGTGAGAAGAGTTGAATTTGGCGTGCAGGGAAGGATTAAGTGTTTGTGATGGTAATGGGGAGGGTGTTGGAATAGGTATTTAAGTTGGTTGGGTAAGTTGGACTAGGTAACTTGGTTACTGCTATACCTTCTTATATGGGATTTCCAGGGTTGGTAAGTAGGTAATTGGGAAGGGGTTGGAGATCTTTGATTGAGGGATTTTGAGGAGTTGTGGGGTCATCCAATTTAGTTATGACTTATGGGTAATAAAAAAAATAAAAATAAAAAGAAACCTTGAATGACATTTACCATGTTTCGTACTTTGGGAATTAAGCTCTTAGAGATGGTGAGTGTAGAGGACTGGTAACTTTATAAGTGAGATAATTTGCAAAATCTTGGACTTTAAAAAAAATTAATATAAGTTGTATAATATTATGATAAATGTGTTTCACTTATGATGGGGGAATTTGAATAAACAGGTCAAGTTATATAACTTTAATCATATTGCTTCAAGAATAGACATGATAGGTAGGAAACAACTTTCTGTCAGTGGTAGGTTCTAAAGATATTAGAGAGATATTCAAAGTATATATACCGTCCCTTCCAGCGTTGCGAGATCCTCTAGTTGCAAGAGTGGCTGTGGAAAAGTGGAGGTGTGATTGGTCCTGAGGCCAGTCTTAACCCAAAGGGGGGGGGATTATTGACCTCAACAAATGGAGAAACCACGATGAATGATGGCGTAGAATCCTAGTACCATAGAAAGTATATAAAACAGATTGCAATGCCAGCAGGTTGAATAAGATGAAAACACACTTTGAACATCCTCTGCATAATACTCCAGTACCTGATAATTACAATTTCATTTCATTCAATGCCTTTCAAACCTTCAGGAAATCTTTAGTCTTGAAGGAAAGAAGTGGTGTTGAGACTCAAGACTCAAGAGAAGAGAAGAGAAGGTCAAGCATGGGTGTGGACAACTACGCTGTCAGGGCTGGCTGCCAAGACCGTGAGCTACAGCGCCACTCTCGCAACTCGAGAATCTCGCAACACTGGAAGGGACGGTGTAGGTTAATGTATTGAATATACGATTACATCCTTTGAAAACCGATGTTTTATGATGTAGGGGTAGAATAAATATATCAATATCTCAGCAATAGGCACTTTGGTCTACTTTGTGAGAGGATAGCCTTTAGAGAATATATATAAGGCTTGTGGTAAGTAGAGCTCTATATTTGAATTATAAGGTTGACAATAAAGTTAAATAAATTCAGTATGAAATGAGGGATTAGATATGTAGTAGTTATTTAGGAGTTATTGGATGATCAAAATACTTTCATAGAGTTGTTGGATTGATGCTCAGTGTAGAAGTGAATAGATTGATTACTATAATTGATATTTAGAATACTAATACCTAGTCTAGTTGTTAATACTATAATAAATTTTTTCTTCTGAGAAAAGACTAATACTTCAATGATAGTTGAGGTGGAAGGCAACTTATCAAGTTGTTAATTATTCAGTAACAAGAATAGTTAAAGAATGAGGAAATTTGCAAGAATGGTAAAGGGTCATTTTAACTAATTCTTTTATATTTCAATATCATCTTCAAGTTGATTCATATAAAAGGCTTTTAGAATCAATTCCAATAGAGGACAAGAAGTTAGCATACTTGGTTGGCAGAAGGAATATTTTTAGAATTTTACTGTTTGGAAGATAAATTATAGAACATTGGGAAGATATATTAAGGCCCTGTTCGGCAGGAATGGAAGGCGGGTCGTCCGTTAGGTATCGAAATGGTTGGGTGTAGAGGAGCGGTTGTTGAACGTTCATTGAACGGTCGTTGCCAACTCAACCGTTCATTACCATCTCAACCGTTCGTTGTCACCTGTTATTTTCTCCGCACAACTACCACAATGCAACCTGAGTTCACAGAAAATTCTGTTCGTTCAACTACCACAATGCAACCCGAATCAACAGACGAACCAGAAGAGCAAGGTCAGCCGCCATTGATGAGGCCTATGATGGAGGATTTTGCTAGCAGCAGGTAAGTGACACAGTGGAAGTTCAAATCAGTATTATTGTTCAACACGCCTGAGATACAGTCAAGGAAGCCTCCAAATACCAGTCGATCCAGCCCTTACTACTATGTCTGGAACAAGCCAATCTCCGATTGAATTAGTCGAAACTTACAATATCCCCTCATCCTTTACTGAGAGAATCTCTTCTGTATAAAGCTCACCAGTACGAATAAAGGTATGAACAGGATTTTTTGAGAGGTAGAGATAGCTATAAACGGCAGCGCTAATTGCAATCTGCCTGCATCTGTGAATAAGTGCTGCATGGTAGGAATTCGGATTGATATTGGTAGCCTTTGTGATCTGAATTGGATGTTCTGTTTATCTACTCAAAGTTCGTATTTCATACATTATATTAAATTTACTAGCTATATTTTAATACTATTTATCGGCCTATTATTATTGCTATGAATTTTTAATTGCCAAGCTTCCCTGTTAAGAAATGGAATGGTTGCCTTGCTTTAAGTTTGCCGAACGCCAGTTTGGTCCTTCCATATCTATATAGAGGCAAACGGTCATTTGTATGGGGGAACGGAACGGAACGGTCGTTGCCAAACAGGCTCTAAATAAAACTGGTAGGGCAGTTGAACCAAGGTGAAGTTGAAATAAGGTATTTATAGAGTTTAAACTCTTTCAGGAAATATACAGAATTAGTGATTGAAGATATAAGTATATAAATGTAGATTATAGTAATAAATATATTGTCCTCTAAACTGAAAAGCAAATAGGTAACTCTATTAAAGTATTTTGATATTATAGTACCAAAAAAATGACTACTCTGTCTGGTCTTGTTTCTTATACTATAAATTTAAATCGATTATTGAGTAGTAAGTTCAAAAATATACTTCAGCTCAAGATAGGTCCTACATATATTCTTCACAGCTTGAGCATTTTTACAATATATTCTCAAAGTAGATCAAAGCTTTATCCGCTAAAGTATTTATCAATATACTATATATATATAGAATGAAATATTGGATGAATAAGAGGATATAATAAGACCCTATTTGACATGCAAGAAAATGATATTTTTCTTACATTTATAGTATTTTTTCATATCATAGTAAAAGATATATATAAAAAAGGGCTATGTTTCAAATAAATATTTAAATACGATCTTTTTGGGTTGACAGAGATATTATTTTATGATATTATTTTATAGGGCTGGTACTGCTACTTAGCGAAAGTGTTCATAATTCAAGACATCTTTAATTACCTTATAGTGCTACTAGTACTCACAGAGAGAGTGACTACTTCACTGCTGTTAAGATTAGAAGCCAATGCTCAGGTTAGCAATCAAAAGCAATCAATTAAGTTAATATCTGAATGTTAATGATCAACTATCACTTGTAAATAATCTATGAGCTCAGAGAAATTAAATAAAAAAATTCAAAAAAATTCAAAGATTATCTATTATATAAATTGATAATTTGTATACCCTTATAGCTTTCAGAATTGCTGTTACTCATATTCAGATAGATCTTCATAACTTGTGAAAAATGCTGTTAAGGAATAGAATCTTAAATTAATGGTACCACCTGAGTGTGGTCTTTCTTTGTTCCTCCCTGAGGATCTAATAATCCAAGATACTACTACTTTAGATATATTTTCAGCTCTACATATCTATACTCTCTATGATTCAAATTAGTAGAATATTATGAGTACTTTATAATATCAATATTGTTAGCCTCCAGCGAATCTATAAGAATTAAATTTCCTCTTCATATCTTCTATGTCCGTTAATTCCTTAATGTAGGGAATTTCAGTCTTTAGGGGTTCTTCAATAATCAAGTAATATACAATAACTTATACTATTATAATATGAAATAGAATGCTAGTTTCCTTTTTTGAAACCTGTACTCAATCCATAAGTAAATATTCTGATATATTTTTGATATCTCTTAAAGTAGTACTAAATAAGATGCAATATTATAATAATAGGATAAATAGTACTATAGAACTACCCTACAAGCTATTTAATAATATTATAATAGATCCAGGTTGGGTAACTGTTGAGGGAGAAGAAAGCTTGAACTATTTATGCTTCATAGTTGATACTTGAATATCAATAAGGTATTTAAGAATTAGTAAATATGGCTTAGGAATTGAGTATGGTATCAGAGAAGGGATTTTATAAAGCGAGTTGAAGGAACATAACTATATCTTATTAATATCGAACTCTCATTAGAAATCTAGTAGAATATCCAATATTGAATTGAGAATGAAGAGATATATTAAAGAAACTTTTAATAATAAAGAGTATGGCTTGAGAAAGGTGTAGTGGTGATGGTTGGAGGTATGTGCTGTTGAGATAGGTATCATAGTAGAAGGACAAGAAAAGAATTACAGTATTGAAAAAAGATAAGAGGGATATTCATGTAATTATCAATAAGGCTAAGGGTTCACTTAACTAGTATAGTATTGAGTTACAAAAAGCTGAAAGAGAAAGTGAAAATAGCAGTTATAAATATTGCAGATAGAGGTAGAAAGTATTGTTCCAGTAGGATTGGATCAACTCATTCAGGACTTGGGAAAGGATCGAAATGCAGAAAATTTAGAATTTGTTCAACCTTTATCTACTTTATTCAAGTCCCTATACCTGCAGGTACTTTCCTCTGCACTGCCTGGAAATACAATGAGCATTTAATTGTCAGATTAGTTGGAGGATAATAATAAGGTGGAGATTATGAGTATATGATAGCAAAGTCATAGTATAGATACTTCTACTAAGTCAATTGATAATACTAGTAGGGACAGTAAAGATTTAGTGGATAAATCACATTCTGATTTAATTGTGAATTCAATTATGATACTAGCTGTGAAGATTTTATCAAAAGTACCTGAAATTGAGTAACTTAGCTTAATAGTCAATTTAATATAAAATTATCAACAGAGTTTAAGATAATTCTAAAAAAGAGACTAAAATATAGAATAAATAAAATAAATAAATAAAACTAGTAGTGTAATACTTGCTTTTATATTACACTTGCTCTTGCTGACTATGAGTAATAGCGCAATAGAAAGATAACTAGCAATCAACTCTCTTGACCAGAGCTATGAGTTAAAAATCTTAGTAAACTGAGACCAGTGATTAATTCTGATTGTATAATATTAAGACTGGAAGTGGTGTACCCTAGTAATATTGCAGTGTCAATTAGTACTATAACTGAATAGCAATTTATGTATAAACTCAAAGGAATAAAAGGCAGAAAGCATCTATGCTCGGAGGAATGAACGATGGAACAAATCTCTAAGGAAACTATTAAAAAAATGATAGTAAATTAAATTGAAATAAAGAATGTTGATACTATCAAATACTTTGTATAGCCTCCTCTTATTTTCAAAACTGTAGCTACTCTCACAGGTATTCATATCTACAACTTTCATAAAATCTCTACAGAAATTATTTTTCAAACTAATAGTAAGACCTATGCCAATCTCTTCTCTATAGCTCCCCCCCACCCTACTGTATCCCCAATTCAAGGATACTGCTTATATAATTACTTTGTAAGGTTAATCTATTTATATTTAATTGGATTTAAATACCGTTAATAAGGAGTGCATTTCTCAACTTCAATACAGTTTCCCACTAGCTAACTTATTACACTATAACTCATCTGAACTAGAGTATCATTTTGCTGAAAGATAATATCTTGTATATCAAAGAAGATTATTTGATGAATAACAGAAAAGAATTGTCTTCTCAAGAACCTAATATACCTGGTCTCACTAATATTGTGAGTAAAAGGAACAAAAGAGCCTGTTCTCTTATCCCAAAAGCATTTCAAAAAAATCATAGGAGAAATTTACTTATCCTTCAACTTCTTTGGATAGACAAAATAAACTAGCCACTTTGCTCTAGGTCTTCTCAATACAGATTGCTGCCTTGAATCCTTGGATTTCTCCACACTCTATATTGTGCTTCAGGCAACTCATTGAAAATCCTCTATTGTCTAATTTCAATAGACTATAGCCTGCTTCAACCTTTTTACCATATGATCAGACTTGAGTTTAGATCTTGATTTGGCTGGCCATTTATTGATATTAGTGTCTCTATGGATTCTATCAGCTATTTTATCCACAGTTTATTTGTTACTCAATAATATCTTATGATTCAGTTTAGTACTACTATAGGAGTAGTACTAGTAGAAAGTGAGATATCCAAAGTATATTTATCTCTGAAATCAAACCTGGTAATTTTGAGGTTAAGTTTGGCTACTTTAGTAATTATGTGAAATATCTAATAGCTAAGAATGGGGATGCAACCAGAGTGCAGAATGTTTTTTACTAACTAGCACTTACATAATAACTTAAAGAAGCTTTCAACTATAGCCCAACTTTGCCCAATCAGCTATGCACATCAGCAAAAGATTATGTTGCATCAAATATGCTACTGTGGTGTCAGGATACAGGGCATGACAACTTTATACCCTTGACATTAGCTGTGTTCAGAGGTGGGTTACCACACTTGCTTGCGCCTAGTACATCAGGAGGCACGATTCCATATACCCCACTTCTAGAAGCTCGTAGCTATACTACCTAGCCTCCCACCTTTCTGGACTCAGCTCACAACCCTATCGCACCTCCTGATTTACCACTTATTCACTCAATATTCTGAATACCATATCGCTTTGCAGCCATCTCTCATGACAGGAAAGGGGATAGCCTTGGCCAAAATAATTGAGTTAGTGTGGGCACTAGGTGGGGTAGCTACGGTACTCTTCATTTTAATTTTGCACTACTGAAGACACTCAGTAGTTATATTTTCAGAACTTGTTCTTTCAGAGATCAAAAATGCCAGCTTACACGGGCCTGAAAGCGTGTGATATCTAGCAGAGTCTCTACTTTTGGTAGTTTCTCGGCATTTAGTCTTGGACGTGATGCAAGTCCACACTTTGCTCTCCTCTCATCCAACCTAAGATTCCTTCCTCCTTCCCTACACAGAAGACTCCACCATAACTACATAACCCACTCTGAATCTAACACCAGCATCATGCTGGGCTTGACGCCAGGTACAAACTCATATCAGATTCATCACTTCCTGACTAGTATTAATTGAATTACAGGGCTGGCGATTGCGGATTTGGAAGGCTGATTAATCTATAACTACTGGTCGTATTTTGATTCAGTCTGCTGGAAATTGTTGGACTTGACGCCAGCTACATACTCATGTCGGATTAATCCCTACCTGACTATTATTAATAGAGTTACAGGGCTGGCGATTGCAGTTTTGGAAGGCTCAATCCTCCATAACCACAGGACTTATTTTTATTCAGTGTGCTGGGGGTTGTTGGGCTAAACGCCAATTACCTACTCATGTCAGATTTATCTCTACCTGACGATTATTAATAGAGTTATAGGACTGGCAATTTCAGATTTGGAAGGCTGATTACTCTATAACCACTGGACATATTTCGATTCAGTGTGCTGGAGGTTGTTGGGCTATATCCCACCTAAATACTCATGTCAGATTAATCTCTATCTGACTATTATTGATCTATTTATAGGGCTGACGATTTCAGAATTAGAAGGCTGATTGCTACATAACCACTGGACGTATATTGATCCAGTGTGCTGGAGGTTGTTAGGCTCGACACCAACTACATACTCATATCGAATTCATCCTTACCTGACTGTTATTAATAGATTTACATGACTGGCAATTTCAGATTTGGAAGGCTGATTACTCCACAACAACTAGACTTATTTTGATCTAGTGTGCTGGGGGTGCTTGGACTCGACAACAGCTGCATACTCATGTCAGATTTATCTCGATCTGACTATTATTAATAGAATTACACTGCTTGCGATTACAGATTTGAAAGGCAGATTACTGCACAACAACAGGACGCATTTTGATTCAGTGTGCTGGAGGTTATTGGGCTCGACAACAGCTGTATACTCATGTCGGATTCATCCTTACCTGACTGTTATTAATAGATTTACAGGTCTGGCAATTTCAGAATTGGAGGGCTGATTACTCCACAACAACTGGACATATTTTGATCCAGTGTGCTGGAGGTTGTTGGGCTTGACAACAGCTACATACTCATCATAGATTTATCTCGATCAGACTATTATTAATAGAATTACACTGCTTGCGATTACAGATTTGGAAGGCAGATTACTGCACAACAACAGGACGCATTTTGATTCAGTGTGCTGGAGGTTGTTGGGCTCGACAACAGCTACATACACATGTCGAAATCATTCTTACCTGACTATTATTAATTGAGTTACAGTACTGGCTATTTCAGATTTAGAAGGTTGATTACTCCATAACGACTGGACGCATTTTGATCCAGTGTGCTGGAGGTTGTTGGGCTCGACGCCAGCCACACACTGGTATAACGTCCGTTTCTGCCACTTTAAAACTCAAGAAATTGCTGACTTTACTGGAGTTTTTATTTGGTGTCAAGCTGGCAGAACTTTACTCTATGGTAGATTACTCTACAACTAATAGACTGATTTCAATTTTGTTTCTTGAAGGTTGCTGGGCTCGATGCTAGCTACACTCTGGTATAAAGTACATTTTAGTTGCATCCAAACTCAGGATAATGCTGTCGTCTGTGTAGTGAGCTATTAGGAACCTGGTAAACCTTTACTCAATGGAAGATTACTCCACAACCACTTGACGGATTTTGATTCCATTTCCTGGAGGGTTTTGAGCTCGAATCTAGCTATATGCCGGTATTAGGCCTATACATATATTGTCAATATTCATGATGTTACTGATCCAACATATCAAGGTGCCTGAGAGAGCCTGATGCTGAGCTATTGGAACATGATACCAGTATTTAGATCACTTAGACTGACTAGTAGAATTAGCAATATAATTGTAGACTATTTAAAGTGATTATGTATAATGTGCCAGTATTGTAACCTAGCTCATAGGTGGGTAAAGGGGGTACTCTTGACTCTATCTTCTCAAGATTAAGCTCTGTTGTTATACATATGAGAAATAGTACAAGACAATATGATGTGATAGTATATAGAATTGAGAGGTCACTATTTGACTACAACCCATACTGTTAAGAAGTAGTGTCTATAGCAGAGCTGCTCAGCCTTGGTGAGAGATCTAAACTCTATGTACAGAGTACTAAGATTCTTGATAACCTGAATGAATATGCACCTGAGTGCATATATGGAAGAAAGACAGCCATCCAGACTGATCAAGTCGTATTCCATAAGATGTATGCCAAAGGGTGATATCAACTTGAACTTAGTTCATTTGGCAAATAAATCGAAGGCTCTCTACTAGTGGAGTGCTTGACACACTTAGAATAATAGAGAGTTCAGGGAGCATTTGAATAAGGGGGGTATATATCTTCAGTGTCAAATTGTATTCCCACTTTGTAAGACCTTGATTGATGTATCAAAGGATACTTCATATATGTGGCTATTATAAGAACTGGGAAAAGTATATAAATAGTGTACTGTCGCCTATAGTTAAGAGACAACCTCTGTTTCCTATACACACCCAGTGATTCAAATCTCAACATAATGAGAAATTATCACCACTCTTGTTTCCACTCAACTCCTCTCTTTGGCCACGCCAGGGGGTGGGGATTTGTGTTAATAATTCCCTCCTCTCCCTGATTATTAGTGTCTACCCCTTTGAGCTCCATCTCTCCAGTTGTACCATGTTTATTGATGGTTCCTCCCCTTTTACAGCTTTTGTTTTGCCTCACTTAGCTTTCTGCTCTGCCTTGCTTAACATTTGCACATTCAGGAATTCCCTCTGATCTTCCTATATGGCTGGGAGACAGGGTTACAGTAGGGGGAAACTTTCTATAGGCCTACAGTTGCTTTAGTAGTCTGAAGGTTGATTCCCCCACTCTCACCTTAATGAGAACTGCCTAGATGGCCACAAACACAATTCCGTTTATCCTTGGGTATACCCTTCCTCCATCCTTACCTTCTTCTCTCCTGTTCTCCTAACAGTTGATTGACTGGCACCATACTACCTCGAAATCTGGAGGATACAGCTATTTCCAATTTCTACCACATACTCACTCCTCCCCTTTCAGCTTACCAACCTCCTTTGGCTGGATTCCTTTCGCCTCCTCGTACCTGGTCCTCTCTTTGTCCCCACTGCCCACCGTACCCTCCTGGATTAGTGGGATATAGGATAATGTGCCGTTGGCAACATTGATAGTTCAGGTTTGTTTCTTGCTTAGGGGTTTTATTTCCTTTAGGAGTTTTGGTTCATGTTCTTTATTGGACTTTGTTTATGTTCTATATCACTTGTTTGTGGAGGTGAAAGGTTTACCATCTTTTAGGAGATTTCAGGCCAGTTTCTTAGTAGTTTTTTCTACCCAAGTACATAACTTTGGTTCGGTAAGAGGGTATTTTTAGCTGCGGGGCAATGGGATAGACTGTAGTTGGAGGTTTCTTTCTGCCATAGCTTTAGCCTATATAGTGTCTGTACCTTAAACAGTAATTCAATGAGATAATCAAACAAAAATAATCAAAACCCCATAGTTAAGAGATCACGAAGCAATGGAAAAGAGACCTTAACAATATATTCAGTTCACAACTTTACAAGCAGTTGAAAAACTTTACATTTTATCTTTATCCTTAACGGAGCTTTCCTGACAGTTCTTTGACTCTCTCGACCAAGCTCGTCCTAGGCAATTCAATTTTACCGAATTAGCTACCCTGTAACAGCAGTGCCAGCTGTGTTCAGGAAGATTAAGTCATCCACTAGGTATGCCCTAACTTAGCAAGCAGTAGTAGTTGCATTCTCATTCGCGATTGAAGTTATATGCGTTAGGTGTACCTTATACACATGGTACTCTTGGCGTACAGTATTACTTTTACTGATGCAATAATAGTAATATTAAGAAAGTTTTAGAAAAAGACAGTTATCTTGAGTTTTTCATCTTTAGATATATCTATTTCCTAGGTTTTAATGTTTCTCGATTTGATTAGTTTTGAAATTTTTGCATATTCAGATTAGAAAAATATAGTTAAAAAATAGAGGAGTAGGTATTAACTGTAGGGTATAGATAGTGCCAGTATGATTATGTAGTGGCTTGATGATGCTAATTTCCCAGTCACAATTTGGCATTGTTCATAGAATTGTTATATTAGCCAAAATATGTTTTACAAACACATTTGACTAGTAGCTGTAGTATGTTGTACCTCCCCTTACTACGTAACACCCAAAGGTTACTTTCAGGAAAGGTTTGCTAAAGTATAATAGCTGATACATACTTGTCTTATTGGAATCATTTTATGTAATTATTAATATATACTTCAAATTCACATCCTTAAATCTACTGCAACTCTAGATTTTTTGCTAAGTATAAAGTGTTTAGGTATTTGCCTGATTGTAGATAGTAATAGTACAAATTAGAAGATTGATGAGATCAGCTAAAATAATGCCAAACTTGATAATGCTATACTAACTACAAACTTTAACAGTATATAGTTTATAGATCAATTACGCTAATAGAGGATGGTAAAATCTCAATCCATTTTGTTTAAAGAAACTATTACACAACAGAGTTAACAAGACCAAATAAGATAGCTTAGTATCAGATTAAATAAAGGCTTCTTCTTCATATCAATATTCTTGGTAAGCTGATTAAGATGAACGGGATAAAAGATTTCTAGAAGCTGTAGAAGTAATAAATAGGAAGTATTTACAAAGAGTAGGATTGGTAAACAAAAGGAGTAAAGAAGGAAACTACAAGAGAAGTGTAAAAAAAAGAGAAAAAAATAATAATAAACAAAATTAACTCCTAATTTGTATGAGAGTTCTGAGAGTGAATCTAGTATTTGGGGGCGGGGTCAGATAGTCTTTAGATTTTTCAAAACTATTTCCTATTTTAAAATCTATTGCTTATAATAAATAGGCATTATATTTGATTTTGAAAAATCTGGAATAAACAGTAACTGTTCCCATAGATCTTCATAGAGTCAGGTTAATTATTGCACTACTAATGCTGGTGATATGCAGTATATTGGAGAGGATTGGTATTCAATCATATAATATCACTCTTGTGAATACATAAGGCATCTGATATTTTCAACCTTAAAGTCTTTATACTATTCAAGATGTATTGTTGTTCTATACCTTTTATAAATCATACAAGTTGAAAATAACATTTGACTAAAACATAACATTTTATAGAATTATTGAGAATTTCCAACATCTGACCCCTTCCTGGAGGTCGACCCATAACCTTTCCCAACTTCGTAAATAGTTTTCTCGGCTACATGTAGCTATCATACTTTCAGATCTCCATCTATTTTAGTGATTAGGGTTTCAACCGTGCTTGTTTAGGAGGGTTAGACGATCTTGGGACTCTTTTGATGTTTCCGTTGATATCCAATGGCTGTGGTTGGGGGCGGGGGGTAGGTATGGGATGTTTGGATGTCTTTTGTGGGTTGGAGTCTGGCGCTAAATGACTAAGTGAGTGAAGGTATGATACAAGTATAGAGAGGTTTGGGATTCTAGGGGCTTGGGTTTGAGGTAGCCTTTTGGAATATCTTATAGTGTTTTCACAGCACTTGTGTCCTACGGTTCCCTTCACTCCAATCCTTGGTCCGGGAGATCATTCAAAGGTAAGGGTTAGACTAGTCTACTACCGCAAGAACTCGAATAATTGAACCTCAAAAATGGAGGTTAAAATAAAGTGTGGAAAACACAAATTGCGTAAATCCGGATATGATGCCAAATCAGTAGCTTTTCAAGATTATCAAACAACACTCTAGTCCAAAGAAAGAAAATGTTGGCTCATAGCGTTGTGTGATAATCCATAAAAGTACTGATTTTGGAATCATTTCCGGATTTACGCAATTTGTGTTTTCCACACTTTATTTTAACCTCCTTTTTTGAGGTGTAATTATTCGAGTTACGGTACTCGAGCACAGTTGGCTTCTGGGGAATTTTTCGGCGGGGTTTGGTTATTTGTAAGCAGTTTCCATGTGATGTTGTGAACTATAGCGGTGGTCATACTAATTATGGTGGAGGATTTTGTTCTAGTGCTCTATGGGTTCAAACCGTACGGTGAGCTGCTGATTGGGAAACACCTAGAGAACAAGAATTCCTTTTCTTTGTCGCAGGCTCTGCATATTTTGCAGGGAGCTCACATTCTTGTCTAGGATTCCGTGCTCCACCATCCAACCATATGTGAGAATATTTTTCTTGAGAATGTCTACCTGCCGTAGACTGTGAACGAATCGATTTGAGAGATGTCTTTGATGGTTATTCTGATTGATTGATGATGGCGGGTAGGGTGCCGCCTGCCGTCTCTACGAGTACGAGTAGACCAGGAAAGCTGACAGGACAGTCAGCTGACATAACTTGGCACACACAAGAAATGAAAACCCCCCTCTCATTGCCAACTCCATCCTTTCCTAAAAACACCTCTTCCTCTTCCTCTTTTCTTCCCCACATCCCCCTCTCATCACTTATATCCCTTCGGAACAGCTTCCTGCTACTGACTCTGGCAATTTCTGATTCCCCAATTTACCTGGGCGGCCAACAAGTATAGACTCACGGCTGATCGATCGAATCATTTTCTCCCTCTCTCTTATCATGCGCCGGGTCAAGATTTTCTCTGGCACGAGCCATCCCAGTCTAACAGAGGCCATCTGTGAGCGTCTCGGGACAACGCCGGGGAAGTGTGATCTCAAAAAGTTCTCCAATGGTGAGACAAGCGTCGATATCGGTTGTTCAATTCGGGACCAGGATGTCTTTATTGTTCAGAGCGGCAGTGCAAAGTGAGTTTTCCGTCATTTCCCCCCTCCTTAATTCCCTACCAGAATACTGATTCTCGGGAGGGACTTTTTGGAAATAGGGCCAATGATAGCATTATGGAACTGTTGATTCTCATATCTGCTTGCAAAGGCGGATCGGCTAATAAAATAACTGGTCTGGTTACTCTCTTCTATGCAACCTATCAATCTAGCTGATGTTATTTTTAGCCGTGATGCCTTATTTCCCCTACTCTAAACAGTCCAAGAAGAAGTCTCATCGGGGAGCCATCACTGCTAGGAGTTTGTCCCCCATTCATTTTTGAATTTTTATCGGATGGTGAATGGGAATCTTATCAATATCGTTCAACAGTGCTAGCAAATCTTCTTACGGTTGCTGGGGTCGATCATGTCATAACTGTTGACCTTCACGCTTCCCAGATGCAAGGGTTTTTCACTAGGCCTGTGGATAACCTATATGCGGAGCCACTTCTTGCGAGGTGGATTAGACACACCGTTCCTAATTGGCGCGATTCGGTTGTTGTATCCAAGAACCCGGGCGGGACTAAGAGAGTGACTCAGTTGGCGGATGTCTTGAAGCTGAATTTCGCCTTGATCACAACGGATCGAAGACGTAGGGAAGGTTGGGCAAGCTCTCGTTTCCAGAGCCATAGACATTCCCCAGTTGAAAGTGTCAACGGCGAGTCTGAAGAGAAAGATGGCCGACAGCTTACTGCTGCAGAGGCTGATGGGGCTGTTGCCATCTCCAATATCCGGATTCGTGACGATGGCCCTGGAGATGCGGCTGTTGATTTTGGTGCTACTCCACGTGCAGCTGCTCCTATATCTGGCCTAGGCATTAGCGCTGCTCCTGCTTCACCGCCTCTCCGTCCTGCAAGTTCCAACCACTCAAATTCTCTGCCACCTCATCCACAGGATGGCTTTGACGATGATTATACTGATGACCGTGCTCAATCCGTCACTTATGGGCGTCTCGTCCAAGGACACATTGTCGATGACGATTATACATCTCCTTCCCCTTCGATCGTTGCATCCACTACCCATGGCGATACCGATCACATGATGTCTTCAATTAACTCTCTTGCTTCATTGCACGGAGATGGGGGCCTTGGCGGTTCTATCGATGCCAATGACACTGACGAAGAGGAAGATGCTGATCAGAATCCGGGAAACGAGAAGATGATAACACTTGTTGGTGAGGTCCGTAGAAAAACTGTTCTCATTGTAGATGATATGATTGATCGTGCTGGATCATGGATCTCTGCAGCAGAACATGTCAAACTGCGGGGCGGTGCCAAGAAGGTTATATGTATCGCAACACATGGTGTATTTGGTGGGAACTGTCTTAGGGAAATGGAGGACTGCAGTTGTATTGATCAAATAGTCGTCACTAACAGTTTTCCCATTCCGGAGGACAAGAGGAAAGGGGTTAAAAAGCTCGTCACTATTGATTTGAGCCAGCTTCTTAGTGAAGCGATTCGCAGAAATCACCATGGTAAGTTTACAGTCCGTTGCTTGGCAGAGCGAGAGACATTGCTGACATGCTGTTTTCAGGTGAGAGTATCTCTGCCCTTTTTCAGCATTATTCAGATTAGTTTCTCATTTTGCTTAACCATCTTCTTTCCTTTATTGGTGTATCCGAAGACATGGGTTTTAGGTGGGAGTTTTGATGGCGTGCTTTCTTTCTATTTTTCATTGGCTCTCCAATCCTTGCCTTTGGCTATCCGAATACCTTAAGTACAAGTGGTGTGGGGGGTCTATTTTCCATTCTTGTTTCTTCTCTTTAAGCATGGTGTTAGAGTGACGGAGTCTATATATTTATTCTTTTCCTTTCGTTTGGGATGGGTTAGTGGGTTTGTCATGTTTGGAATCTGCATGGCGGGGTCTGCAGTTTCCATCTTTGAGACGGTGCGTTCTTTCTGGGCTATGGTCTAGACTCTACATCTTGTCGATAAACAGAGACCGGGGAAGTTCTGTCCAGGAAACTCTGCTATCAAGTGACTCGTTTTTATGTGAATCAAAAACCTAGAGATATAGACCCTTAAAGAGACTGCTGTCCTGTCCTCTTGTGGTTGAGGTGCTTGAAGGAGCGCTGGAAAATCAAAATACGGCCTTTGGTCTACTTGATTGTGGGATTGGGGACTCAGGGATGGACCTCTATCAAGTTGTGGAATCTGGGGTAGGCGTAAGAAAACTATCTGCGCATTTCTAATAGAGCATAGTTGATTTTACTGCATTGCATTTCTAGACCCCTGTGATCTTTGCCGGTGATATGATCCGTTGCCGGTTGGACACCAATTGAGCCAAGAAGGATTTTCTGATTTATCAGCAGCTTGATGTAATTTCTCCCTAAGTTGGGCACAGAAAGCCTCGCACGGTATTGCGCTAAGCAACCGTCCTCCGAACAATATGCTAGTTCTATAGTAGGTCTTTATACCTAGAAAGAAAGTACAAAACCGCAGTGCCTCGGGCAGCTACATAGACCCCACGACAGTCACCAAATATCACTCCATCCAGCTCTAATGCTGGAGTTATCGGTCTGATGATAATGTCTATGACACAGTATCCTTCCCTTCATCCATGCTAATTTGAACATGACCTTCTCCTGTAGAATATGTCGCAGCTGTTGAACACAGATGGACTGGCCGTCGTTTGGTTGGTGACTCGTGGACTTTGCGTGCCGTCTGTTTTGGTATCGGAATTGTCGAGGTTAGTTAGTTGCAGTGTTCCCAACCGTCCCGTCCGGACGCCTGGGCCCTGGCGTCCTATAGTCCCGTCCGTCCCGGGCAGGGTGAATAAGGACGGCCGGGCACGGCGTCCGTCCTTGATGAAGATCGCAGTCCTGTAGGTGACGGCCGGGCCCTGCAGTCTTTCTTGGCAAATGGTAACTTCCGGTAGGGCCCAGCTATCTTTGGAATTGACGGGCGTCACCTATAGGTACCTGCCGTCACCTGTGGGTACCTGCCATCCCCAGCACGGCCCGGCCGTCCTTGGTAAGGACGGGTGTCCCCTGTAGAGCGCAGCTACCACTAACAGGCCTCCGCCATTCCCATCAGAGCTTTGTCGTCATACGTATCGCCGCCTT
>QFET01012728.1:0-13220 GCA_003316355.1 Tuber calosporum
AGGTCGCCTAGAGGTCCTTATATAGGCACTCTTCCCTCAACCCTAACCCTGGTGACTCGTACCTGTAAGTCACACGACCTCTATGACTCATAGTGAGTCATAGTATGAAATCCATCAGCTGACTCCTCTGAGTCAACTGCGCCGCACGCCAACCAATCATAACTCATATAATAAGTCATGTGTCATAAAGTGGTCACATGCGCGAAACCCAGGACTCATAGTGTGAGTCATGTGCGAAAATCATTACATCATATGACTAACAAATGTGAGTCATGCGCACGATCAACCAATTACAACATAACAATGATTGCACAAGTGTGCATCATGTGAAACCCCATGACTTCTAATGAGTCAAAGTGCGAAATATAACACCCTTGTGACTCATAACTATGAGTCATGCGAAATTCTGCCTTGCTTAGTCACCAATCGTGACATTAGCTCCCCTCTCCGTTGAGCCTGAGTCTCTTCAGGCTTAACGTCCCATCTTCATTAGGCTTTCTCCAAACCTGCGCAGTTCCTTTTTCAATTTCCGAACTTGAGGTTTTGCCGACTGGTAGTTCCTCCGGACCTCCTCTAAGGTGGTGTGTGCCGCCCTAATAGTCCGGTCCCGGTCATCAATCATTGTCTGATATATTCGCATATCAGTTCTTTGGGCCTCGATTGTGGCTTCGGCGGTGCCAAGTTGTTCTCGTAGCTCTTGCAACTGTCGTTGCAAACTCTCTTCGTTGGGGATCGTCTCGATTTCGCTTTTTTCGCCCCCCTCTCCCTTCAGCTGTGTCCTCACAGTTGTTTTTCTTTTCCTAATACGTGCATCGTTTTCCGTAAGGGGTGCCGCTTCCCTGGTTCGTCTTGGGTAAAACCCAGCATGTATTTTGTCGTGTCTGGTAGTACGACAAGTGTCCTTAAAACAGTGTTTCCAGGATGTCTCCTTGTGTGGTTGTTGCGGTTTGCGCTACTTGGGCTGTCGTGGAAACCAATTGCTTCCTTCCTTGTCGTGTAAATGAGTGTTGCAGGAATCATCGTAACAGGCAGTCCACGAAAGAGCGCTGTGTGCTACCTGTTTTTCCCTTTCTTCCAGAGTAGCGTATGGCGGGCTGGTAGGGGTAGTAGCCCTGGGGCTATCGCCCGAGCCTTCGTTTGGACCCAATGGCGTTGGGTCTTACCTCGTGGGTTCGATTTTGACGGTAACCCATTCGGGGTTTTCTTGGGTACTGCTGATGGAAACGTTCAATCGCGATGCTGGCATTGTTGAAGTTTTCCGCAGGGTACCAAGTTTTGTCGTGTCCTGGTGAGTAGCCAGTCCACTTGGCTCTGTATTGTAGGGGTTTTCGGTGTATGCGTGAATCAATGATTTCTTCGAGTTCGTACTCGCTTTTTCCTTCTATCTCGATAGGAGGTGGTGGTGGTTGCTTTTGTGAGGGTAACTGATTGTCTTGGTATGGTTCGAGGAGTGAGATGTGGAAGGTGTTGTGGACCTTCATCAGTTGGGGCAAGGCCAATGTATAGGCACTTGTGCCCACCTTCGTAAGGATCTTGAATTGTCCGATTTTCTTGTAATCCAGCTTCTTGCATGGTCTTGTGGTCCTTATATTCCTTGGCAGTAACCAGACCATGTTGCCTGACTGGAGATTCGGATCGGGTTTTCTGTGTTGATCGTAGTTTTCTTTTTGTTGTAATTGTGCACAGACCATTTCCTGACGTAGGATAGTATGCAGCTGACCCATCTCTTCCTTTTTCGTGGTTTCCTTTAGTATCATGTGGTCTATCGCCCCATGTTCCGGATGTTGTCCGTAGTTTACGTAGAAGGGTGTGGTCTCAATGGTTTCCTGTTTTACATTGTTGTATGCAAATTCCGCTAATGGTAGTAATTCCGCCCAGTTATCTTGCTGATAGTTGACATAGGCCCTTAGGTATTGTTCCGTATTCTGTTCGTCCTTTCGGTTTGTCTGTCGGTTTGTGGCTGGAAGGCTGTGCTCATTCTTCGTTCAATTCCAAGGGATTTTGTAGTCTCTTTCTACAAGTCTGATGTAAATAGCATTCCTCTATCGGTGATGATATCTTGTGGTAGTCCATGGAGTCGGAATATTTCCCGTAGGAATATCTGCACAAATTCTTTGGTGTTCATATCCTTGTTGCAGGGTATGAAAGGGCTCATTTTTGTCTAGCGGTCGATGACCACCAGGATGGCGTCATAATTGTCAGATTTCGGCAGGTCCGTGATGAAGTACATTGCTATCGATTTCCATGGTTGGTGTGGCGCCTTCTTCGGTTGTAGTAGTCCGTAGGGCGCGTGCCTTATCGCTTTCGTTCTTTGGCATGTATCGCAATTCTTGACATATCTCTTTATGTCATTTCGCATCTTTGGCCATTAATATTGTCGGGATAGTAGTTCCGTAGTTTTGCTGGTTCCGCCATGCCCAACTGCTGGGTTATCGTGATTTTCTCGTATGACTTGAGTTCTGATCTCTTCGTGTTCCGGTACCCAAATCTTTCCTTGATGCCATAGGCATCCTTCCTTCCATTCACATGCACCTAGAGCCACTCCTTTCATTTCTTTCTCTCCTTTCCTAAGGACTTCCTGGATTGCTCTTATCTGTCAGTCTTTCGTGCTTGCTTCTCGGATGCCAAAATCTTCAGCGACAAACTTGACCACTTCCATGGCTTCGAAGTATTGTTCTTTTAGGAGTAGGATCCTTTGTTTTTGTTGGATCCACTCGTCGTTCTTTCTCGGGAAATCTTCTGCTCTCGTAGTAAGGGCATCAGGTTTGCCCCCTTCCTTCCCGGGTCGGTATTGTATTTTGATATCGTATTGACTGAGGGTCTCGCTCCATCGGATTTGTCTGTCGTTAAGCTCATTTGTCGTGGTAAATGGTACCAGGTTCTTATGGTCTGTGAGGACCAGGACCTGGTGTCTGCTTCCTTTTACATATCTACTCCATTCTTTCAACGCTTGGACAATGGCTAAGAGCTCTTTGTCGTGGACATTGTAGTGGCATTCCGCGGGCGTCATTGTTTTTGACCGATATGCCACTGGCCTCCATTTTCCATCGCTCCACTTCTGTGATAGAATGCCTGAGCATACATATTTTGAAGTGTCGGTCTCAATCATGATTTCCTTGGTTGGATCGTAGTGTACCAGTAGTGGGGCTGAAGTAAGTCGCCTGCGCAATTCATCGAATGCTTTTTGTTGGTTCTCGGTCCAGTTCCATTTGCAGTCCTTCTTCGTCAGTTGATAGAGTGGTTTAGCTATCCGACTAAACCCTTCTATGAATCGTCGATAGAAGTTGCAGAATCCCATGAAGCACTGTACTCCTTTCTTGCTTTGTGGTTGTTTCCATTCCCATATTGCTTTTGTTTTGATAGGATCAATGCTGACTCCGTCCTTGTCGATGAAGAAGCCTAGGTATTGGGTTCGTTCCTTGTGAAATTCGCACTTCAATGGCTTCAATGTCAGCCCTTCTTTTCTGAAGGCTTCCATAATCATCCTGACATGGGTTCGGTATTGTTCCAGGTTTTCTGAAAATATCAGAATATCATCTAAATAGATGATACAACAGATATCCAGAAACCTCCTGAGAATCCTATTGACCCATCGCTGACACGCTGCAGGTGCATTTTTGAGTCCGAATGGCATGACCGTGTATTCGTATATGCCGTATTTGGTGGTAAAGGTAGTTTTCCATTCGTCTCCGTGTTCGATTCTGATGTTGTAATATGCATTTCGGATGTCTAGTTTAATTAAGACCTTGGCTCCTGTAAGCCTATCGAGAGCTTCTCCTATCAGTGGTAGGGGATATCGGTCTTGTTTGGTGACTTCGTTGAGCCCTCAGTAGTCCACGCATCGCCTTAGCTTGCTGTCTTTCTTCTTAACAAAGGGGATTGGTGATTCCCCGTTTGCATAAGAGTCACGAATCCAGCCCCGCTGTTTTGTTGACCCTGATGTATTCCCTTAGTTCTTCCAGCTCTTTTTCGCCCAATGCGTGTTGCTTTCTTACTGGTACTGTTTCTCCTTTTTTGAGTTTGATATCCAAGTTAACCTTTGGTCGGTGGGGTGGTAGCCGAGTTTCTCCCTCTTCCATGAATATGTCCTGGTACTGGTGGTATTCCCTTGGCACAATGTTTCTAGTTTTGTCCTTTTCTTGTCCTTTCTTGGCCTTGATAGCCAATTCGGTGCTGACATTGATCCTTTCGATCCTGGTAGGTTCGTTCGTCTTATAATCCCACTTGAGGATACCTGTGACTTCGCCTCTTCGGTAGAACTTTCCAAATAACGTAGCGGAGATCTCGTTGATCTCAATCTTTTGGCGCTTTGGGTGGTCTGTACTTCCAAACCCTGCTGCGCCTCTCCTAGTAGGAGCCACTTGCTCCACTTCTTCGCATTGTCCTATGACAATCTTTTTGCATATTAACTGTGCGATGCGGTCTCACGGCTCAACTGTGTAACTGTCCTTTCCCAGGTTGACCAGGACCACCTTGACTTCACCTGTGTAGACGGCGTCAATTACTCCCGCATTGACAGTAAGCTGGTATTTAACTGCCAATCCGCTGCGTCGAGCCACCTACCCATAGGTGCCTTCTGGTAGTGCTATACCTATCCCGGTATTGATGATTCCTTGTTCTTTTGCCGGTATCGTAATTCTCTCGTCTGCATACAGGTCATGTCCTGCAGCCTTGGCTGACCCCTGGGTAGGGAGTGTGGCCATATTACTCAATCTTTGGATTTTGATGTTCAAGACATCCTTGGCCTGGATCATGGAGAACTGTCTCTCCAAGTTCTCTTCCAGGGCTTCCGATTCAGGGACTAAGTCCACTGCTGGCGAGCTTTCGAGGCATACTCTGGTACACCACTCGCTATCGAACGTGATCTTATTGCTTTCCCAATCGATCTTGGAGTTGTGTCTTCTTAACCATGGCAGACCTAAGACTGCCTCATAGTTGGGTAGATCTGCGATTTGGAAGGTTGTCACTTCCCTATGGCTGCCGATGTCTATAGGTACTTCCGCTATATGGGTAATTGGTCCCATAGCGCTCGGCTCCCCGTCCGCAAGGTAGATTTGCAGTATTTCTTTCGCTTTCTTTGTTCGTATGCCGTATTTGTTGCTGAATTCTTTTTCAATAAACTTTTCTCTAGCACACGAGTCAATCATGCCGTTGATGATGACCGTCTTGTCCTTGCCATGTAAGCGCATTTTAACCATGGCATGGTCTTTTTCTTGTTCCAATGTTTCAGTATTTGTAAGTGCCATGTAGATGTTGCCGATTCCAATGGTTTTAGTTTTGTTGTCCCGCAGCCCATCTCTTACTGGGGACTTTCATCGTTTCCCGACTCTTCAGGTGTTTCTCTGATCTCCATTTTGTGTAGGTGAGTTCGTGGTTTCCAGCGATTATTGTTGGTCTTGCTGTTGAACTGCCTAGTATAGTCCCTCTCATCTCTTGCATTTCGGCAATTACTGAGTCTGTGCACAGGTCTGGCGCATCCTAGGCATCGGTTGTTGTCCCTTCTTCTTGTGAATTCTGCTCGTTAGAGGTTTAGTCGTGGACGCCTTCTGGTAGCATCCAGGTCCATTGGGTCTCCTCAGGTTTCCATAGTGTTGCCCAACTTCCAGGTTCCGTTATTTGTCCTGGGCGTTTCCTGTTGTTGGATAACGGTACTATTGTTTGCTTGAAGGTGCTTGATCATGTTGATCCGGTTTTCTTTTTCGATTACCCAGGCTGCAAGGGCAACGACATTTGCTGCTACCATGTGGTCCGCTGCCTATGCGTCCTGGAGCGTTCGGTTAATTCCTTTAAGGAATTGGCGTCTTAGTGTACCATCATCCTCATTCGCCTCTGTAGCTGTGAGGCCAAAGTCATTCCAGTATTCCGTAACTGGTTCCTTGCCTTGCCTCAGGCGGTCGAGTTTTGTCCTAGCTGCATTATCTGCATCCATATCCCCACACTGGTCTTTGAGGGCAGTAGTGAAATCTTCATCTGTAGTCCAGGTCTCCGGCTTGCGTCCTTCTGCAAATGGGGTTATCCAGCTTGCTGCTGCATCCCTTAACAAGCTCTTGACGTAGGTGATGCGTTCCGTTTGTCGTGTTTCTTGTGTTGCTTCAAAGTATAGTTGGCATTGCACTAAGAAGGTTCCTAGTTTGGCCCTTGTTCCAGAGAAGGTAGGAGGTTTCTCGACTTTGATCCAGTTGTAGGTTGTTTCTCGCTGGTTGTTTATCAGAGTCAGGATCACTTGGAACTGTGCAGTTGTAAATCCTGCTAGTTGAATTCCTGCTCCTCCACCGACAGTTGCTGGTCCCGGTGCTGACATCGTTTCTGGTCTTGGGGTTTCTGGATCCAGAGATCCTGTTGGTGAGGCCGGCTCAGGGGTCACCGGACTTGTGGTTCTTTGTGACTGGCTTCTGGATAGGTTTGTGCTAATTGCTTCTTCCAGTGCCGGGCCAAGTGTTGAGGTATCGATTTCGCCCTCAGTAAGGTCGATGTCGTTGTCTGTAGAGTCTGCCGGTTTGTAGTTGGGTGTTGCTTAGGTGACGCAACCAAATGTTACGATCCTATGCGGTAAGCTGGTTCAGCAAGAGATAACTACTTCTCTTTGGATTGGATGAATATGACCGGGCCGTTGTTGTAGTTCGGTATGGGGCGTGGCGCTAATCTCAGCCACCAGGGTAGGAGTACTATTCCAACAAGTAGTACTAGGCGGATTTGGACTATTGCTCTTAGGTCTATGCCTACGTTGTCTTGATAGCTGAACCCTATGGTTCCTATTGCACAACGCCAATAGGGAATGGAACGGTAAAGAGGTAAAGTAATTGTATAGGAAAGAACTTAGATGGTTGCGTGAAGAGTCCTAACTACAGGTCGCCTAGAGGTCCTTCTATAGGCACTCTTCCCTCAACCCTAACCCTGGTGACTCGTACCTGTAAGTCACACGACCTCTATGACTCATAGTAAGTCATAGTATGAATTCCATCAGCTGACTCCTCTGAGTCAACTGCGCCGCACGCCAACCAATCATAACTCATATAATAAGTCATGTGTCCTAAAGTGGTCACATGCGCGAAACCCATGACTCATAGTGTGAGGCCTGTGCGAAAATCATTACATTATATGACTCGCAAATGTCAGTCATGCGCACGATCAACCAATCATAACATAACCATGATTGCACAAGTGTGCATCATGTGAAACCCCATGACTTCTAATGAGTCATAGTGCGAAATATAACACCCTTGTGACTCATAACTATGAGTCATGCGAAATTCTGCCTTCCTTAGTCACCAATCGTGACACCGCACCTCTTTCCCGCACCTCTTTCCCGCACCTCTTTCCCCCACCTCCTTCTACCCTTTGCATACCAACATAGGGAAGACAAAAGAACTCTCCGGCAAGTCACCCTCTCCATTCTGACTCGTTCCCGCTAATAATTAAAAGACAAAAGAACCAGCAATACCTTCCATCGACCTTTGACCCCGTTCCTGTTACATATTCCCATATTTCCTGCTTCCCTTCTCTACCTCTCTTATTACTAACAAAGAAAATGAACAGACAGACAAACTACTGCCTACGGCCTTTCTTCCCATATGCGCAAACACCTTTCCCACTCTAGAATGCTCGATCGGAACGGCTGCAGCGGTGGAAGTACTGTCTACAGCAAACAGTGAACAAATGAGGTGCGGCAGACAAAAGATGGGTGGCGGATAATTAACGGCTTCTTTCATGCGATGGGGTGAACCATGAACAAACGGCAGACGATGGACGGGGGACTAAGGACTCTGGATAGAGTCTGGTGGCCTGTGGGCGGTGGATAGTGGACGGAGGACTATGGACGTAGGATAGTGGACGGAGGACTGTGGACGGAGGATAGTGGACGGAGGACTGAGAATGGAAAATATAATTATAGAAGAAAAAAAAAAAGCATGCCGAGTAGCATATAGGATTTCCAACAGATCTTGATCTTTTCCTTCTCGTGTGAATGTAAATGTTACAGGCCATTTATGACGATTATGTCCCTCTGGGGGGACTGACATGGCGATAGGTGCAGGGCTTGGGTTGCTTTGTGGACTTGGTGGACTAGGTGGTCTTGGTAGACTAGATATATCGTCTGGTGAAGGGCTTGGTCCTCTTGGTTCTCTTAGTAGACTAGGTGGTCTAGGTGGCGAAGCTGGGGGTGCATGGTCCTGGAGTGTCCTCTGGACCGGAATCCGATTCTGATTCTGAGCTTGGTTCTTTCTTGGATTGGACATCTTGGTAGAGCTGTTCTTGGACTTGTTCTTGGACTTGGGCTTGGTCTTGGACTTGGTGTGGAGCTAGGGCTTAGTCTTGGTCCTCTTCTTCGCTGCTACTGCTATCTACTAAAGATAGTTCTGAGTCCTCAGATGGTGGAGCAGGTGGGGGTACTGGTGCTTGACTTTGGGGTCCTGAGGAGTATACAACCGATCCTCTAGTGAAGTGCCCTCTGGTATCTCTTGGAAGCCAAATGGTTGCTAGCTAGGGTGAACTGTTCTCACCAGGAGTCTGCTCAAGGCCTTCTTGGAAACAGGGAGGTGTCCTAGTACTGCAGGGTCAAGGTAGGCGAAGGGTGATCAGTCCTCTACCGAAGATCAAAGGTATACTTAAGTCTAGGTCAAAAAATGTAACCTACTGCCAAGTATCTCGAGAATACCAAAGCGACTCTGAGGATACTATTAGGATAGGGGGAGAAGCGTCGATGGAGAGGTCTTCAATAGAAAAGGTAAAAGGTATGGAACTAATAGAGTGACTGTTCAACTTGTAGTATTAAAGATGATAGTCCTGTGAGGCTTGGGAGTCTGAATCCTTAAGGGATTGCAGGCTCTTTAAATACAAAAGATTGTAGCTAGGAAAACTAAACAAAAGCACAATCATCCTGTCCAACAACATGCTAACAGAGGGAGCATAACAAGGTAACCATATTCTGAAAACAAAAGGTTAAAAGCGACAGGATGGAGCTAACAAAACAAGTAATAGAATCCAAACAGGAAGGAACAAGATATCGCTACTACTATACATATCTAATAGATATAGCAAGAGGACAGCGGTACCCAAATGGGTAGAGGCAAGGAGGGGTAGTGATAAGCTAAACGAGGAAAGAATAACCAGTTAGGAAGTCATAACCTAGTAGGAAGGGACAACCAAATAGTAGTGCTTATCAGGTATAAACCCAAATAAGAAATAACCAACATCAAGTCAGTAGTAATAGTAGAAACATAGTAGGATTCCGTTATGTAGTAGGTGCACTCCCAGCAGAAGCCTATAGTCCTGATGTAGCCCTGAAATGCCTTGAAATATCTCAAACTATAGATTAATTTATACAGCTAGTATACATAACTATTCCTTTATACAAATATAAAGAAATACATTATAATATTAGGATTCTGGTATGGAAACATAATATAAATATAACTCAATCCAACAAAAAAAAATACGAAAAGGAAAAACTACTGAAAATAGTATAAAGTTACTAAAACATATACATATAGTACAAGGCAGTAAGATTTCTCACCTTTCATAGCAAACTAAACTTGTACTATTTCTTGACTGCATTGTTTTTAGGTATAATCTCATCTCTTTCTACCCAATTGCCACCAAGATTCAAAGATTTTTTCTTATATCATAATACATATACCACTCAGTTCAAAACATAATCAAAATGATGAATAGATTAAGTTAAGGCTAGAGATAATCTACCATACACTTCAAGTATTGCATTAAACAGAATTGACAAGTAGTAAAGACAATTTACATTATTACTTACTTTGTTTAGGGCAAGTAAGTAACTAATTAGATAGTTGATGTATATAGTACTTGGCAAATAGTTGCTAATAGGGTTTCTTTGCTTTATTCCACTATATGCTCTTTTGATATATCTTATCGTAAGTGATAGAGATTTCATTTGTCATGCTCAATTTATCTAATAAATAATAACTGTAAGGATAGATCTTCAATGTGAGTGTTACTATCCTATGCGGTAAGCTGGTTCTGCAACAGGTAACTACTTCTCTTTGGGTTGGATGAATATGACCAGGCCGTTGTTATAGTTCGGTATGGGGCGTGGTGCTAATCTCAGCCACCAGGATAGGAGTAGTATTGCAACGAGTAGTACTAGGCGGAGTTCCACTATTGCCCTTAGGCCTATGCCTACATTGTCTTGATAGCTGAACCCTATGGTTCCTATCGCACAACGCCAATAGGGAATAGAACGGTAAAGAGGTAAAGTAATTGTATAGGAAAGAACTTAGATGGTTGCGTAAAGAGTCCTAACTACAGGTCGCCTAGAGGTCCTTAAATAGGCACTCATCCCTCAACCCTAACCCTGGTGACTCATACCTCTGAGTCATACGACCTCTATGACTCATAGTGAGTCATAGTATGAAATCCATCAGCTGACTCCTCTGAGTCAACTGCGCTGCGCGCCGACCAATCATAATTCATATAATAAGTCATGTGTCCTAAAGTGGTCACATGCGCGAAACCCATGACTCATAGTGTGAGTCATGTGCGAAAATCATTACATCATATGACTCACAAATGTGAGTCATGCGCACGATCAACCAATCACAACATAACAATTATTGCACAAGTGTGCATCATGTGAAACCCCATGACTTCTAATGAGTCATAGTGCGAAATATAACAACCTTGTGACTCATAACTATGAGTCATGCGAAATTCAGCCTTGCTTAGTCACCAATCGTGACATTAGCTCCCCTCTCCCTTAAGCCTGAGTCCCTTCTGGCTTAACGTCCTATCTTCGTCAGGCTATCTCCAAACCTGCGCAGTTCCTTTTTCAAATTCCGAACTTGATGTTCGGCCGAATGGTAGTTCCTCCGGACTTCCTCTAAGGTGGTGTGTGCCGCCCTAATAGTCCGGTCCCGGTCATGAATCATTCTCTAATATGTCCGCATATCAGTTCTTTGGGCCTCGATTGTGGCCTCGGCGGTGCCAAGTTGTTCTCGTAGCCCTTGCAACTGTCGTTGCAAACTCTCTTCGTCGGGGATCGTCTCGATTTCGCTTTTTTCGCCCCCCTCTCCCTTCAACTGTGTCCTCACAGTTGTTTTTCTTTTCCTAATACGTGCATCGTTTTCAGTAAGGGGTGCCGGTTCCCCGGTTTGTCTTGGGTAAAACCCAGCATCGATTTTGTCGTGTCTGTGAGTACGACAAGTGTCCTTGAAAACTGTGTTTCCAGGATGTCTCCTTGTGTGGTTGTTGCGTTTTGCGCAACTTGGGCTGTCGTGGAAACCAATTGCTTCATTCCTTGTCGGGTAAATGAGTGTTGCAGGAATCATTGTAACCGGCAGTCCACGAAAGAGCGTTGTGTGCTGCCTGCTTTTCCCTTTCTTCCTGAGTAGCGTATGGTGGGCTGGTAAGGGTAGTAGACCTGGGGCTATCGCCCCAGCCTTCGTCTGGACCCAATGGCGTTGTGTCTTGCCTCGTGGGTTCCATTTTGACTGTAACCCACACGGGGCTTTCTTGGGTACTGCTGATGGAAATTTTCAATGGCGATGCTGGCATTGTTGAAGTTTTCCGCAGGGTACCAAGTTTTGTCGTGTTCTGGTGAGTAGCCAGTCCACTTGGCTATGTATTGTAGGCGTTTTCGGTGTATGCGTGAATCAATGATTTCTTAGAGTTCGTACTCGCTTTCTCCTTCTATCTCGCTTGGAGGTGGTGGTGATTGCTTTTGTGAGGGGAACTGATTGTCTTGGTATGGTTCGAGGAGTGAGATGTGGAAGGTGTTGTGGACCTTCATCTGTAGGGGCCAGGCCAATTTATAGGCACTTGTGCCCACCTTCGTAAGGATCTAGAATGGTCTGATTTTCTTGTAGTCCAGCTTCTTGCATGGTCTCGTGGTCCTTATATTCCTTGGCTGTAACCAGACCATGTCGCCTGTTTGGAGATTCGGATCGGGTTTTCTGTGTTGATCGTAGTTTTCTTTTTGTTGTAATTGTGCACAGACCATTTCCTGACGTAGGATAGTGTGCAGCTGACCCATCTCTTCCTTTTTCGTGGTTTCCTATGGTATCATGTGGCCTATCGCCCCATGTTCCGGATGTTGTCCGTAGTTTGCTTAGAAGGGTGTGGTCTTAATGGTTTCCTGTTTTCCATTGTTGTATGCAAATTCCGCTAATGGTACTGATTCCGCCCATTTATCTTGCTGATAGTTGACATAGGCCCTTAGGTATTGTTCCAGTATTCCGTTCGTCCTTTCGGTTTGTTCGTCGGTTTGTGGATGGAAGGCAGTGCTCATTCTTCGTTCAATTCCAAGGGATTTTGTAGTCTCTTTCCACAAGTCTGATGTAAATAGCGTTCCTCTATCGGTGATGATATCTTGTGGTAATCCATGGAGGCAGAATATTTCCCGTAGGAATATCTGGACAAATTCTTTGGTGTTCATATCCTTGTTGCAGGCTATGAAATGGCTCATTTTTGTCTAGTGGTCAATGACCACCAGGATGGCGTCATAATCGTCTGATTTCGGCAGGTCCGTGATGAAGTCTATTGCTATCGATTTCCATGGTTGGTGTGGCGCCTCGTTCGGTTGTAGTAGTCCGTAGGGTGCGTGCCTTATCGCTTTCGTTCTTGGGCATGAATCGCAATTCTTAACATATCTCTTTATGTCGTCTCGCATCTTTGGCCAATAATATTGTCGGGATAGTAGTTCCGTAGTTTTGCTGGTTCCGCCATGCCCAACTGCTGGGTTATCGTGATTTTGTCCTTTGATTTGATTTCTGATCTCTTCGTGTTCCGGTACCCAAATCTTACCTTGATGCCATAGCCATCCTTCATTCCATTCACATGCCCCTAGAGCCACTCCTTTCATTTCTTTCTCTCCTTTCCTAAGGGCTTCCTGGATTGCTCTTATCTGTCTGTCTTTCGTGCTTGCTTCTCGGATGCCAAAATCTTCAGCGACAAACTTGACCACTTCCATGGCTTCGAAGTATTGTTCTTTTGGGAGTAGGATCCTTTGTTTTTGTTGGATCCTCTCGTCGTTCTTTTTCGGGAGATCTTCTGCTCTCCTAGTAAGGGCATCTGGTTTGTCCCCTCCTTCCTGGATCGGTATTGTATTTTGATATCGTAGTGACTGAGGGTCTTGCTCCACCGGATTTGTCTGTCGTTAAGCTCTTTTGTCGTGGTAAATGGTACCAGGTTCTTATTGTCTGTGAGGACCAGGACCTGGTGTCTGCTTCCTTTTGCATATCTTCTCCATTCTTTCA